>JALIRH010000168.1:324326-479937 GCA_023055505.1 Callipepla californica brunnescens | reverse complement strand
ACCACCACTCTGCCAAGGCAATACTGTGACCGGTTCTTCTGTGAAATCACCCAGATCCACAAGCTCTCATGCTCACAATCAGACTACCTCCGGGAAACTGAAATGATTTATTTCAGCATTTGTTTAGTCTTTGTATGTTTTGTTTGCATTGTGCTGTCCTGCGTGCAGATCTTCAGGGCTGTGCTGAGGATGCCCTCTGAGCACGGCCGGCACAAAATCCACGTGCCTCCCTCACCTGGCCGTGGTCTCCCTTTTTGTCTGCACTGGCCCGTAGCTCTTCTTCTCTTCTGAGACAGGCATACCCAGAACTATCAATGATCCACGGATCCGGAGCTGTAACTCTTTAACTCTTAATGCACTACATGATGTTATGATGAGGAGTACCAATACCAAAAATCATAAAACCGTGACACCTCCTGACGTGCATCATTCAGTATCTCAGCTATTAAAGCAGGTCATCCTCTTGCTCGAGCAAGTGACGACAGCAAGACTACGTCACGTATTGCCTTGTGGTGTTACCTATGTGAGCATGGAGAAGATGCGAAGAAGTGGCATGAAAAACCCACTCCCGCATTACGAGCAAGGCTAATAGAACCGCAAGTCTAATCAAGCACCAAGGTGAACTGCTCCAAAAAGATGATGGCTCCAGCTGCTGTGAGACATGGCAAATGCTGTAAGGACCCTGATCATGGCTCACAGAGGAAGAACGATAGAGGTAACGAATAGAGGGGCCCTTTCCCCAGCCACGAGGATGAAAGGGACAACAGAGTGTACGGGACTGTGCGCATTCGATGGCCTGGCACATCAGAACCGCAGAAGTACGAGGCACTGGTGGACACTGGCGCACGGAGCACTCTGATGCCCTCGAATCACGAAAGAGTCAGTTTATATCTCTGGGGTGGCTGGGGGCTGTTAACAATTGACTGATGGAGGCAGAAACAAGCCTCACTGGTAAAGACTGGCAAAAGCACCTTCTTGTGACTGGCCCAGGAGCTCCGTGTGTGCTTGGTATCGATGACCTCAGAAGGGGGCATTCCAAGGATCCCAAGGGCTATCAATGGGCCCTTGGAATAGCTGCTGTAGACACAGATGATGTTAAGCAGCTGTCTGTTGTTGTGGTTTTGATGCCGGTATTCCACATCAGAACATCATGCAGGCAGTTAAGGTGTTAATGCTGTGGGGAGCAGGGGAGGGGCGGAGCTCCGCACCAGACGGGCGGCCCGCGCTTTTTGTGGCGCGCTCTCGGGGCTGCCGTGAGGAGTTCAGCACGTGTAACGTAAGCTCCCAGTTTTCTGGTTTGGAAATTTTCTCTCTCTCTCAATTGTTCAATTTTATTAGATTTAGTAAAGTTACCGTTCCTTCTCAGATCGTGCAGTTGTGTTTTTTTTACAGACTCATCTATTCCCTCTGTTTCCCCCTTCTCCCGCGGCCACTGACGGGGCAGTTTTTTTTTCCCCTTCCCTTTCTCTCTCCCTTCTCGGTTCCCCCTTGGCTTACTGTCACGGATAACACAGTGACATCTGTTTAGTCTGGACTGTCGGAAGATCCATCTGCTCTGGGGTTGCTGCGAGTGGAAGAGCAACAGGTACTGATTGCTACGAAAAAACCAGCGCAAAGACGGCAGCACCGCACTAAAGGGAATTCTTGCTCCACATTCAGAAGTTGATTTGTTAAGTAGAGGGCCAGGAAGCGACCAGCAAAACTCACTCATCTAAAAGTAAGACAGCAGCAACGATCTAGAGGGGGAAAGTTGATTTATTAAATAATATGTTGGATGCCAAATTAACATGTATCTAATACCTATCTATCAATCTAAAAGGAATTGGAGCTAATGAATCAAATAAAATGAGAAAAAGGAGAGAAAGGGTGCCTGAAAGCAACGTCCTTATGCTTAAGCTGAAGGCGAGATGGCGATGGAGCCTCCACGGCTGAGCAGAGCAGCAACAGAGGAAGTCTTGGGACTTGTGCACAGTTGGATCTTTTCCTCTGTGTTGAAAACAGGAATGCAAAGTCCTCCTCTGGGGAATGGCGTTCTTCTCTTCTGAGAACCAGGGACCCGTTCCCTGCGGCACAGCACTACTCGGTGCGCATCCTGCAGAGCCGGCGGCACAGCGCTCTGCCGCTGGGCCTGGCGGGCGGCACATCTTCCAGCACAGAGAGGATCAGCAGCGTCTGCAGCACCAGGCAGCACACGGCCGGCTCTCCATCGTCCTGCACGCTCTGCAGGGCTGCGAGGAGGAGCAGAGTGGAGCAGCGTCAGTGCCCCAGAGCGGAGCCGTGTCACCACTCGTGCCCCGCGTGGCACTTCCTGGAGGGGACTGCTCACCTTCGAGGATTTCCTGCGCCTTCTGTGGGTCCTCATGGCTCAGCCGCCGCCCCAGGAGCCCTGCGCACACAGCACTGTCAGAACTCGCCTGAGCCTGCGGTGCCCAGGGACCGCACGGTGCTCCCAGAGATCCCCAAGGCCCCAGTGACCTTCAGAAACCGCACGCTACCCCAGTAGAGCCCACATCATTCCCAGTGACCCTATATTGTCCCAGGGATCCTTTGGTGCTCCAGCGACCCCCAGAGACTCCACGCAGTGCCCCATGGATCCCAGCGACACCCCATCAACACCCAAGAGCCCCCGTGGTAGCCCAGAAGGCCCCAGTGGTGTCCCAGTGGCCACCAGAGACTCTTCAGAATGCTGCAATTACTCCCATAGTGCCCCAGTGACCCCCGCGGTATCCCCAAAACCCCCAAGGACCCTAATTGTTCCCCAGTGAACCCCCGCTACCCCCGGAGACCCTCCTAGCCCCTGCACACCAACCCCACAGCATTCAGCCGTGGGGGTAGAGGGAGGAAGACCCGTTGGGCCCGGGACTCACCCAGGAAGCGTACGGCCGCCTCCCGCACGGATGCCTGGGGGCTCTGCAGGTGCCTCAGGCTCTGCTGCACGTAGCGCTCCGCAGCACGGCCCGCCTTCTGAACCTGCAGGGAGCACCAGGGTAGAAGTGGCACTCACAAAGCGCTCCCCCCACCCCCTTCTGCCAGAGGTCTGGGGGTCGTGGCGTGGAGGAAGTGGGGGTTGAGAGGTGGGGGTCTTTACCAGGCAGTCAGCAATCAAGCACATGTCCGCCACGCTGGCCAGGCGTCGCAGTTGCTGCCAGCCCAGGAGCTCGGCAGCGCGGGTCAGGGCTTTCTGAGCCACCTGCAAAGCAGTGACATGGGGGATCGTCAGTAGGAGAGCACGGGGACCACCTGCTGCCCCCACCCTGGGGCAGCACTGCTGATGGTACCGATCCACAGGGCCTGGGAGGACAGGGGTGGATCTGGGAGGACTTTTCTAAACTTGGTGCCTGTCTGGGGGTGGGGGGATCTGGGTGGGAAGGGGGGGGATTGCTGGTCAGAGCCGGTGACCTCAGAAGCCCTTTCCAGCTTTGGTGATGCCGTGACCCCACGAGCTGCCCCCACCTTTGCCACTCTGGGGATCTCCTCGTTCATGTGGAAGAAGAGTGGCAGCAGACTCGCCTCCACGTGCGGCAGCAGCCGCCTCCTGCCCGGCGACACCAGCAGCTGCGCAAAGAGCTCCATGGAGAGCCAGCGCACTTCAACGTTGTCCTGGGGGAGGATGGAGACACAGGGGGTTGGTGCGGAGCGATGCACGGTGGGGGGATTTGTCCGCTCCCCACTGCCCCGGGCACTTCACCTCATTGAAGCAGGACAGCAGGCGCAGCACCGCCAGCTGGCTGAGCGCGTCCTGCATGTGGCCGGGGTGCTGAGCCATGATGTTGTGCAGCAGCTGCAGGGCCCGCAGCTTGACGTCGGCCCGCGTGTCCTGCAGCCACGTCAGCACGTCGGGCAGCAGCAGATGCATCCTCCCGGCGTACAGGATGCGCAGCCCGCGCAGCGCCAGCTCCTGGCTCTCAGGCCACTCGCTGCGGATGTGTTTTTGGAAGATGTCGGTGCAGTTTTCCTCCTCCTCCTCCTGGAGCTTCAGGCAGCTCTGCAGCTGTAATGCTCAACCGTGAGTGGGCAGCAGGGTGGGAGGGGGCTCAGTCCCCATCCCCGCGAGGGGAACCCCGTGCCGTCCCGACACCTACCTCTACGTAGAACACCATGGCAGGGACCTCCCTCCACTGCAGCTGGTGGTACTGCAGCAGCTTCTGCACGTGGCTGAAGATGGGGGTGCACTGGTGCCAGCTGTCCCTCGCCATCAGCCTGTGGGGTGGAACAGGGCGGGGGGTGAGCCCAGGTAGGGGTCCGACCGCACCAGATCCGTGCTGAGGATCGACCGGAGCGGCCCATCCGGCCTCACAGTGTGGCTCTTCTGATCGCCCACTGCACTTCAGCACCCCCTGCACACTCCCTGTGTTGTCCCCTATTGCAGGAGAGCTGCACGTGGGGCAGCGTGTGCGGTGAAGTGTGGGGCAGTGCGTGGGAGGGCCGTGGGGCCGTACCTGGCGAGGGTGCGCAGGCCATCCCTCCACGTGGCAGCGCCCAGCAGCTGCCCCCACAGCTTGTGTCTGTCCATGGAGTGTGCCAGGCGGTCCAGACCAGCACACTGCAGCAAATTGCGCAGCACCTCCACCACAATCCTGCACAGAAATGGGGCCGCACACATTCAGGGGTCAGCGGGGGGTCAGGGGTCAGCGGGGGGGTCAGGGGTCAGCGGGGGACACAGCAGCAGTACCTGAAGGCAGAGGTGGGTGCGGACGGGCAGAACGGGCCCGCCGTGATGGCTCTGACCTCCGTCGGTGTGTGCGCCCCAGACGACACCATCTGGAAGATGAGCGCCACGAAGAGCTCCGGGAAAAACTGGTGCTCTTGCGGGTCATAGCGCGAGTGCTGCATGATCTCATGCAGCGCTATGGTCGCCTGTGGAAAGCACCCAGGCAGTGCTCAGCACCAAACTGCTCCCCTGGGCTTGGCGTGGGGGGGGGGATGGGGGTGCAAAGGGGAAGGGGGCTCCCCACGGAGCCCCAAACTCACAGCCAGGGGAAGGGTGCCGATCTCGGTCTCCTGGCTCAGCGGCGCCATCTCCAGCTGCTGCAGCAGCTCCTGCACCATCTGCGGCGCCACGTCCACCCAGGACAGTACCATCTCCCACAGCTCCCACGTGTCCCTGCGGCACAGAGCCGTCCTCAGAGGGATCCCCTCTGTGAGGGGGCTGGGGGTCTCTCTATGTGTGCTGGGGGTCCTTCTGTGTGTGGGGCAGGGGGCCCTCTCAGTGTGGGATGGAGGAACCCCACTGCATGGGGTGAGGGTCCTTCTACTTGGGGGCTGAGGAGCCCTCTCTGTGTCGGGTAGGGGTCTCTATCCACAGGGGGTGGAGGTCGCCGTCCACGTGGGGATGGGGGGTCTCTCTCCACGTGGGGGGGCGGGAGGGGGCAACTCACTTATCGCAGGTGGGGGAGCAGCACAGCAGGCTGAGTGTCACTGAATGAGGATCAGAGGCAGCCAGCCAGGGCAAGGCATCCTGGATGACCCTCTGTGCCCGCATCGCTGTGGTCATTTTCCTGCTTCTTTGGATGGCTGTCACGATCCGCTGCACCTGGATAGGACATGGGGACAGCAGAGCTTTCAGGCTGCCCCAAGACTGGCCACGCACCCTCAGGTACCGAATCAGACCACTGCCACGTGGGACAGCCCAACCCAACACTGCCTTCCTGCACCCAACCCAACCCTAACCACCAGCATCCGACCCAACCTGACCTCCAGCACCCAACCCAAGTCTAACCACCAGAACCCAGCCCAACCCAACCCAACATGACCTTCCTGCACCCAACCAATCCAACCCCCAAGACCCAGCCCACCCACAAACCCAGCCTCCGGTCCAATCCCAATCCCATTCCACCACGGGCTCAGCCCCCCAGCAAGCAGCTGCCATTGCTCACATCATCAGGTGTGGGCTCGAAATTGTCCATCAGGGCAGCCATCATGGTGGCAGCCACCTGCGTGCTGTAGTTGCTGCAGTCCCTCATTCCCTGCAGCGCCACGAGGATGAGGTCGGTGTTCTCTGACGAGTGGAAGTGCTCTGCAAAGCGCTGGGGGAACAGAACACGGAGGAGGGGGGAAGGAACGTCAGCCATGTCCCCCCCATTCCCTCAGTCTCCTCGGTCACGAATCCCACTGTCGTGAGCGCTCCTCACCAGCACAACGTCCGTGGTGCTGGTGGACAGGGAGAACTCGTCGTCATCTTCCCACTCCTCGAGTTTCTCCTGCTCCACGTTCTGCGGTGCTTCCCAGCCTGGAAATGAGAGCAAGGCACGGGTGAGTGAGCACCGAGTGTCCCCACCCTGAGCATGGGGCCGCGAGGCACAGCTCCTCGACCCCACGAGCTTCTGCTCCTTTGCTGCTCTGTGCGGCAGCCAACGCAGCGCCGTCCCCGCTGGCCCCTGTGGGACGTCTGCGATGGACGGACAGCGCCAGCAGCCATCGCCTTACGGGCTCTCCCCAGGATGAATGCGTAGAGGTGACGGAGAGCGCTGAGAGCAGAGCGGCGCGTCCTGTCCTCCTGGTAGGCGCAGCACAGCACGAGGCTTCCCACCAGCTGCCCCAGCACGGGCAGGCGGAGCTCTTTGTAGCGGGCCAAGCTGATTCGTCCCAAGGAGCGATGGGGCTGTGTGCAGAGAATGCAATGCTGAGTGCACCCCCAGCGATGGGAGCAGGGTGGGCAGAGCGGGGAAAAGGAGGGACGAAGACCCCCGCATCAGGGGTGTCATCAGGCCCCTTACCCCGGCCTGGCAGAAGAGTGCCAGCGAATGGCTCAGCTTCCAGATGCGCCCCACCGCCCTCTGGCGCACGGCTGCGCTCTGTGAGCAGGTGAAGGGCAGCAGCACCTGTGGGAAGAGGAGCTCCAGCTCTGCCCTTCAGCCCCCCAGCTCACCCCAGAAGGTGAGGGGGGAGGGGGGGTGAAAGGAACAGCCCTCCTCCGTGCCGCCCCTGCGGGTTAGAGCCCACCTGGAAAACGCTCTGCAGCTCCTCACCAATGCTGGCGGTGGGGTGGACAAACACCAGCGTGTGCAGCATTTGGTCCAGTGCTCTCAGGGCCTGTGGGAGAGATGGAGGAGGGGAGTAAAAAGGGGGAGAGGTGGGGGGGTGGGCATGGTAAGACCCTCTCCTGCAAGGCAGGGGGTTCCTGCAGCTTCCAGGCACCCACCCTTGAGTAAACGCCGATGTCCAGGTCCTGCTCCGAGGGAAGCAGGAGGATGCTCTGGAAGCACGTGGTGAACAGAGGGACCTTGTCCTCCAGCACCGCCTCCACCGCGCTGCAAAAACAGAGAGTGCAATGCTGGGAGCACTGCGCTGCAGGACAGGGAGAGGATCCCTGCTTGGGCAGCACTCCACAGAGTGGGGGGAAAAGGACAGGGGGAACCCCTTCCTCTGCATCGATGTGTCGGGCTGAGGGAGTCCTGAGAGCTGCTGTTGCGGGTGTGGGTTGGGGTTAGGGTTCTGGTTGGGGTTGCGTAGCATTAGGGTTAGCATTAGGGTTAGGGTCAACATTAGATCCAAGACCGAGCAGGGCTGCAGGATGTCCTCTGTGTGTTGGCCAGCCCCAGTAGTGGAGAGCAGAGGCCCAGTAGCAGTAGGACCATCCCCTGACTCTGTGGGGCCATGTACACAGTGTGGGGCCATGCAGTGTGGGGCCATACAGAACTGTGGCGCAGGGCAGTACCTGAGGGCGGTGATGGCGGCCATGGCTTGCTGCCGCAGTTGGGAGCACAGCTTTCCCCGAGGCTCCTCTGACAGCAGCTCCTGTGTAGCACAGTGGGATGGCACCGGGCACCCAGCGTTCCCAGCACCGGGAGGACTGGAGCTGCCGTTCCCCCCCCCCCCTCAAACACCCACCACCCCTCACCATGATGTTCTGCACAAGCTCGTTCTGGCGGCAGAAGACGTGCAACTCCTGCTCCTTGTTCTCCTCCACCGCTGTGTCACAGATGGTGCAGATGCTCTGCAGGAACCGCATCTTCTGCTCCTCGCCCTGCAGCCGCCAGAGAGTGAGAGAGGCCCGTGGGGCACAGCTCTCCTGCAGCTGCAGGGGGTTCAAGGGGGAATGGGGCACCGCCGCAATGGCAGCGGCCACTGTCACCTTCTCTGTGCTCCGGACATAGGCCTCAATGGTGTCCACTGCACAGCGCTTCATGGTGTCCATGGGCAGCGCGGAGGTGTCAGAGCAGAGAGCTGGAAGTGGATGTAGGGGGTGGTGTGGGGTCAGCATTGGGACGTGTTGGAATATGAGTTGGGTTTTGGGTTGTGCTTAATGTTAGGATTTAGGTTGGGGTTCAGCTGGGAGTTGGGTTTAGGGTTAAGGTGCAGGGTTGGGGTCAGGGTTGGGGAAGTGGAGCCCAGAGCAGAGCGAGGAGAGGAGGGGGCTCTGCCCTCTGCCACCCTGCACAGCCCCAGCACCGTGCAGAGGTTGCTCCCTCCCCCAGCCCTGTGGGGACCCTCACTCACTGGTCAGCACAGGGGTGGAGTCCTGGGGGGTCCTGCGCTTTTCCTCGACTTCCGAGGGGCAGGGGGCGGATCTCTCCTCCATCGCACACGATGAGGGCTGAGGTTCAGCACAGGACAGCGCCTGGGCGGCCAGGGGCAGAGGGAAACGCTGCGGATTGCTCCAAGCAGTCTCTCCAAGCTCCGCTGGCCAGCTCCTGTTCTGTCCCACCAGAGTCCTCATGGAATCTGCGGGGCGCACTCGGCTGGTGGGGCTGGACCCGGGGGGCACGGGGACGCATCACAATGGGCCCCACTGTGACGCGCTGCCCCGCCCCACTCAGCTCTGCTCAGGGCTGCTCAATCCCCGGTTCTGCACTGGGGAACGGATATGTTGTTATCATTACTGTGTTACGTCCTTCAAAAAGTGGGCAACAGAAGCATCGATCTCACACATCAGGAACGTGTGCTTCACACTGGGGCTGAACCGCTCCAGGAGCAGGGGCAGTGATTCCCCGATGAGTTCACCAGCTGAAGTCGGGGTTAGCGTTAAGAATGGGGCTGGAGTTAGGATTGGGGTTGCAGATGGGGTTACAGTTAGGGTTAGGATTTGCGTTAGGGTTAAGGTTACTCTTGAGTTTTGAGTTGTGGTTAGTATTAGTGTTGGTGTCTGGGCTGGAGAATAGCATTAGGGTTAGAACTGGTGTTAGGGTTAGGGTCTGCGTAAGGCTTAAACTTAGGATTAATGCCAGAAAGATGTCTGCATTGATTTTAGGAGTCAGGATCTCTGGTAAGGAAATGCTGAATTCCCAATGTCGGTGGCGGGCATCCTGCGAACAGGAGCGCACACAAAGACAACTTTACATCTTTTATGCCTTACACTTTTCTTTCCTCCCCTGGTTTCCTCATTGGCTGAGTACATCAGGTTCACCCTGCGTGGTGCCTGTGTTGTTCCCTAGTGCAGGAGGGCTGCACGTGGGGCAGCGTGTGCGGTGCAGTGTGGGGCAGTGCGTGGGAGGGCCGTGGCGCCGTACCTGGCGAGGGTGCGCAGGCCATCCCTCCACGTGGCAGCGCCCAGTAGCTGCCCCCACAGCTTGTGTCTGTCTATGGCGTGCTCCAGGCGGTCCAGATCGGTGCACTACAGCAAATTGCGCAGCACCTCCACCACAATCCTGCATGGAAATGGGGCAGCGCGTGTGGGGTCAGGGCTCAGCGTGGGGTCAGCATGGATCGTGCCGTGGGGTCAGCGGTGGGCATGGCGGCGGTACCTGATGGCCGAGGTGGGTGCGGATGGGCAGATCAGGTCCTCCACGATCGCAGTGACCTCCAGTAGTGGTGTGAGCCCCCCGGATGACACCACCTGGAAGATGAGTACCACGAAGAGCTCCGAGAAAAACAGGCGTACTTGTGCACCGTACTGCGAGTGCTGCATGATCCTGTGCAGTGCCACAGCGGCCTGCAGAAAGCACCCGGGCAGCGCTCAGCACCAAACTGCTCCCACTGGGACCGGGGGAGGGGAGTTCCCCTGGAGACCCCCAAACTCACAGCCAGGCGAAGGATCCCGATCTCGGTCTCCTGGCTCAGCAGTGCCATCTCCAGCAGCTGCAGCAGCTCCTGCACCATCCGTGACACCAGGTCCACCGAGGACAACACCATCTCCCACAGTTCCTATGTGTCTCCATGGCAGAGAGTTGTCCTCAGCAGGAGCCCCTCTGTGATCGGGGCAGCAGTCTTTCTATATATGGGTGTGGGGGCCTCTCTCTGAGCGGTGGGGTCCTTCTATGTGTGGGGTGGGGGATCCTCTCAGCATGAGATGGAGGCTCCCTTCTGCATGGCATGGGGGTCCCTATCCACAGGGGGTGTAGGTCCTGTCCATGAGGGGATGGGTTTGGGGTCCCTCACAAAATGGGACAGAGCACTTATCACAGGTGTGGGAGCAGCGCAGCTGGTTGAGTGTCACTGCACGAAGGTCAGAGGCAGCCAGCCATGGGAAGGTGTTCTGGATGGTCCTCTGTGCCCACTCCTCCGTCATCATCTTCCTGCTCCTGTGTATGACCGTCACGATCCGCTGCACCTTGAAGGGACACGGGGACAGCAGAGCTTGCGGGCTGCCCCAGGAGTGACCAAGCACCCTCAAGTCCCGAATCTTTTTTTTCCTTCCTTTGAAATTCACAGCACTGGACTTTGGTTTGGATATGAAATGACTGGATAGCTTCAAACTCCTAAACTCCTGTGTGCACCGAGCAGCTCAGTGCTTCTAGATGGCTTCAGTAAGCAGCCCAGAAGTGTGGCATCAGCAGCCGATGGCCTGGGCTGCGCGCGTCTCCTCTCCGTTTTGAGTAACTCGCAGGAAGGGAGAGCAGAAGACAGAATAATTTCCTTGATGTAGTTGTTGTCCTTTAATTTTTATCCTCTAATTCTCTTGTGCGTTGTGTTTCTGAGCCTGAATGCTGCATTGTGTGTGAACGTGCATATGGCATTCAAGAGGATTGCTTTAAACAGATGGAGAAAAGGGGCTGGAAGCCTTTGCTGTGCTCCATCTGGGCTGAGCCTGCGTTCTGCATCTCCTCTGTGTGCCTGAGTGTCCATAGGGCTGTGTGCAGGGCAGGATTCCTACCCTGAAACAATGCATCAAAAGCCCCACCTAACATGGGAAGGGAGTGATGGTCTCCCAAGTGGGAGCATGTCTGGCCCATTATCTGCTGTATATTATGGTGTGGAGGTTTTTTTGTGCTTTTCTTTTTTTTTCTTTTCCTCCCTCCAGCAGTCAAATTAAGATGGGTGGAAATTAAGATGAGACGGAGTTTGGGTGCTTGCAGTCGTCACTGGACTCCTGATCTTGGCTGTGAGTCAGGAACATAACCACAGAAAAAAACTCTTGGAACAAATTAGGGATTTGGAAGCTTAGAGTTGAGAAGAGAGAGATGAGGATTTTTCTTACAGGTTTATTGGTTATTTTGTTCATCATTTCACTTTGTGTCTGAAAGCACAGAGCATCCAAGTGGATCATTTGTCATTAGCTTCCTGATCCTCCCCAGATCAAAGCATGGTCCCTAAGGAGGATGGCAGGTCTTCCTGAGTCACAGCCAGGACACAGACACCAGTCCTGGGAGTCACCTGGCCGGCTGTTACCTGTTTCTGCTCCCTGCAGCCCCATGGCAGCGTGCACTGGGTTACTTGTGGCTTTCAGCCATACAAAGATGCTCCTGCCTAGCTTAGGAAAACTGCCCTCCTCTTCCTGGCTTCCTGCTGTGAAGGTTGCACATCGCCCCACCTCCTTTGGCTAGAGATGTTTCTCACTTCTCCTTACCTTTGGGAAGGGTGAGTGTGTGTGCAGCCACAGAAGTTGTGACTGCAGTTGTCAGAGAGGCCCTATGATCAGAGGTAAAGTGCATTAAGTGAAGCACAGAGCTCTGGAGTTGTCTCTTGGGTGAATCTTTCTTGGCCAGCGCATGAGGAGAAGCCTTACATGCCAGCAGCTGTCAATCGAGTGATGTGAAAAAAAAGTTAAACTGCTGTATTGGTTAAAAAATGTATGGGTGCTACATAACAAACAGTAGAGCATCATTAAGGCAGGGTGACTGCTGCAGATTCCTTTACCTGACCTGAATTCACACGCTTTGTTTATATGTTCCTGTCTTGTAAATTTAGATTTGAGGAAATCCCATCCTTCTGTGGTAGTGTCTGAGGGGCTGGAATGCTGTCACAGCTATTTCTGATTCCTCATCTTGATGGGCACGTGATTGCTGGGATTCCTTACTTGTGGAGAAAACCGGTGACTCCAGAAAGTCCCCAGAGCACTACCACATTTTGTGTGTGTGTCCTAGTACTGGAAGCAGAAGCTTTGTTACTGGGAAGAACAGAGCCATTGGCTGAGCTCTCGCGCCGGGGATGTTGGAGTAGGGGAGCCCTGAGATCCTCCCAGTTGACTGTGGGCTGGGGAGATGAAGCTTTGGGTTGTGAGGCTGAGCCTGCAGCCTCGTGAGAGCAGGGTGGGATGCCTCGCAGTGACTAGGTAAGAGCCGCCTTTCGGGAGGAGGTGACCTGCTGCATCCCCACACTGCTTCAGCACAGAGCTTCCTCACACGCCATGCCCGGCGCTGGGCCTGGTCACTGCACTGCCGAGCAGTGAGGAAACGGTGGCCCACAGCTGGGCCATCGTCAGCATCCAGCATCGCTTCCTGCTGCGTGCAGAGGGCAATGAGGCTGTTGCATGATCTGACTGTACGTATTGGGGGTGTCACACCCAGCAGAGCCCAAAATAATGTCTGCCATTTTTGCAAAGTCCCGTTCTTCATCATTTTACCCGAGACGTGTGTACATGAGTCAGTTCCTGTGTAACTCACAAGCAGGCTTCAGTTTGGATGGCCAGAAGAGCAGACAGCCCTAGAAAGTGAGGAGCCCCATTGTGGTGGGACCTCTGGATTTAGGCCTCCTCTGGAAGTTTTCTTGCATTTTAGTGCTTCAAACTCATTTTGATCTGCACAGGGAGCGCTCACCAGCTGTTGGTCAGGATGGCTTTTTGGGGTCTGCAATTAAATGTTGGTTTGATAGCACTGCATCTAATGCTTTGCAACATCAGTGTAACAATCCCTCTGTTTCCAGCTTTCACCCCAACCCAAGCAGCAGGTTTGCTCAGTGCAAAACCCCACGCTCAGATCCAACCCAGAACCCCCTCCTTCCCCTCTTCCTCTCTTTTTATATATATATATATTTTTAAACCGCCCCCATTCCCTTTTGAATTGGTGTATGAGAGAATGTCTAAAGCCAGAGAAGGATGGAAACGTTTTCTCCTCAGTGAGCTCAGGGTGGGGTGGAAAGTGGAGGGGGCTGTGAGCAGGCAGTTTGAAAACAGGAAACCATGTGGCAGAGTGCATGCAGGGCCCAGCTGATGTGAATGAGCTATTGAGAGGGGAGAGCCTTGCTGCCTAGCCCAGCATTAGAAAAACTGAGAAACCATGTGTCTGCCCTTTTTTTTTTCCCTCAAAGAAAAAAGCTGTGCCTCTCAGTTAGAATAAATGAGAGAAACTTGTATTTTCCTGAGCGCAAGTTACTGAAATCTTCTGCTTTTTCTTTTTCTTTTTTTTTGGGGGGGGAGGGAAGGGGGGAGGGGGATTTGCACTGATTGAATCACAAGTTTTCATTCCTATTTTGGGGAAGTGCTGAGCCTGAAGTTGTCTGTCTATCATCCACCTGGCCCCAGGGGACAGGGAAACACAGCCGTCCTCCCCAAACCTCTCCAAAAATGTGTCCCTTTGCTTCTCCATCTTTGCACGGAACTGAGAGCCTGAAGCAGGAGGTGGAAGGAGCTGCTGAAGGAAAGCTGCTGCTTTTTCTTCCTCCACTCCCTTCTTTTTTTTTTTTTTTCTCTTTCTTTCTTGAGGCTTCACTCTGGTAGAGCACAAGGCCTTTGGCTCTCCTGGGACACTCATTTTTCCCCTTTCTGACCTTCCTGAGCATGAGTTGCTGGCTGGGAAGGTGGTGGCATTCGCTCTGCTGGAGGATTTTACAGGCGTGTTGCTTGAAGGTCTCTCAGATTGTAGCCAAGCCTGACTTGAAGCAGCAGAAAGGGACTAAGTGACCTGTCAAAGGCTCTTCCAACCCTATTCTGTCATCCCAGAAGTATGGAGGAGGACAAAACCTGAGGAAGAAATATGTATTGCAGAAAGCAGCTGACAGGCCTTGGGGAGTGCTGGCTTTGTGTTGTGGTGACTGGAAGCACACCAGAGGCCTGACAGGAGACTTTTCAGTGCTGAACAGTGGGTGCAGGTCTGGCTGGGACAGCAGTACCTGCCCATGAGAAGAGGAGGAGGGAGGTGGATTGTTAGAGCAGCGAGCCCCATCAGGAGTAGGAGTCTCCTGGGATAAGAGTCTGGCAAGGAGGGGCAGGATGACTAAGGAAACCTGGTGACAGGATAGAGGCAAAAAGCAAATAGTAAAACTTCTCTGTCTGTCAGAGAAGAGGGAAAGGAAAGCCAAAGAGAGGGCAGGAGAAACATTTGTCATATGAAGTAAGACTAAGTCATCCATTTCAGCAGCTGTTTAACTAGACCATGTGAGACCCTGTGTGTTGAAGCAAGTGAGGAGCAGCCAGGCGGGAGGGGAAACAACTTCTGGTCTCCGTGGGATTTGTGTTTGGAAAATGTGCTCCCCTAGGAGGAACAGGCAAACTGCTGAAGGTGAGAGAGCGAAGGGGTTTCCAGACCAGTTAGAGACAAAGGCAAGAGGAAAAGGATCTCGGGGTGTTGGTTGATGCTTGGCTCAACATGAGCCGGCAGTGTGCCCAGGTGGCCAAGAAGGCCAATGGCATCCTGGCCTGTATTAGGAATAGTGTGGCCAGCAGGAGCAGGGAGGTGATCATCCCCCTGTACTGAGCTCTGGTGCGGCCGCACCTCGAGTACTGTGTTCAGTTTTGGGCCCCTCACTACAAGAAAGACACTGAGGATCTGGAGCGTGTTCAGAGAAGGGCAACAAAACTGGTGAGGGGTCTGGAGCACAGGTCTTACGAGGAGCGGCTGAGGGAGCTGGGATTGTTTAGCCTGGAGAAAAGGAGGCTCAGAGGAGACCTCATTGCACTCTGCCACTTCCTGAAGGGAGGCTGTGGTGAGGAGGGGGTCGGCCTCTTCTCCCAGGTAACTAATGACAGGACAAGAGGGAATGGCCACAAGTTGTGCCGGGGAAGATTTAGATTAGATTTGAGGAAATTTTTTTTCTCTGAAGGAGCAGTCAGGCACTGGAATGGCCTGCCTAGGGAGGTGGTTGAGGCACCGTCTCTAGTGCTGTTAAAGAAGCGTTTAGATGAGGTGCTATCATATTGGATTTAGTAGCTTGGTGAGTAGGGATGGTGGTGTGAGGATGGTTGGACTAGATGATCTTGTAGGTCCTTTCCAACCTCATGTATCTATGAATCTATGAGTCTAAGGCAGTGAGAAACTTGAGTCGGGTGAGCCAAGGACTCTGGACAATCCAGCAGACTTCAGGGTTAAGAAATTGGACAAAAAAAAACCAACCAAGTGAGGAAGAGTATAGCAGGAAGGCTGAGAACAGATCAGTCACATCCCTACTGAAAGACTGGAAGTTACGGACAGGATGAGGAACGGGGTGGAATGATAAGGCTGATGTTGAAATAAACCATGTGATGTGTCAGTTTTAAAATGGGATTTTCTAACACAGTCATCATTGCAGTTAATGCAAACACGTGAAGTCAGATGTACAAAGTGCTTCTGATTCTCACCGTGACTTGGACACTTCTGTAGCCCTCATTTCTACGTTATCAGAGTTCCTTTGGCGTCTTTAAGGTAATTACAGTTGGAGCAATATGGGTAGTAAGATACTACTATTCTTTAGGTAGTGAACTGAGACAGAAAGTAGAGGAGTATCTTGCCCGCAGGCCCAATACAAATGGAAGTGAGGATTGAAGCCAGATTTCTTGAGTTCTCCAGCAGCAGCTTAAACTCTGACTCACCCTTTCTCTGAACTCCTGCCTCGAGCAGGAGCCACTTCTCCATCAGACTTTCCACAGAGAAACACGTTTTTTGGCATGTTGTAGTGGTTTGTTTAGCAATGCTAAAGAAAGTAATGGTGAATTAGTTCGGACATTTTTAGTATTATGATGGAATTAAGCCATAACCATATATCCAGTGGCCGATGCAGAATTAAGTTGCAGAAGACGCTAATGATAGCAGAATTGGCTTTTTTTTTTTTTTTTTAATTTGCTGCTGCCTTTTCTTTCAGATAAACCATGAAAGCTGGTGCTCCCTGGAGCCATGTCCTGACTCTTCACTGCTGGAGCGCAAGCGGACAGGAGGGTCTCCAGATAAGCTGTCTCCAGGTAAGCTGCTCCAAGAGCAGCCCTCTCATTCTCACTGCTTTCCTTTTCTTCTTTCTTTTTTTTTTTTTTTTTTGTCATTCTAACCTCAATGGGAAAAAATACGCAGACTAAAGAAAATGTATAATGAATGTGTCATGAGTCGTTGTCAGTACGTAGTGTCAGCAAATGGCTTGCAGTGAGCCGAGTGGTGTGTCACCTTCTTAAGCAGCTCTGCACTAGAGATGTTTTAGTATTTCAGTTTTCTAGAAGATTTCGGACATGTGGTGGAGACAACAGATCTGTTTTCTAGCCAAAACGATAATGTAATAAAAGGAAGAAAAAATATATCAGAATTTTAAATTCTCCTAATCCATATGCAGATGAAGATTAGTAGCTTCATGTTTTTTTTCTTATTTATTTATTTATTTATCTTCCTGAAAATTTCCCATCATTTCCAGACTTGAGGAATCAGAAAGGCAGTTCAGAGCCATCGTCTCCACACCCTGCCCACCAGCCCTGCATGCTGGCGGGTGCTCTCTGTCTCCTCCACAGGGACAGAAAATCTTGTCTGGCAAGTTTCAAAGAGGGGTTCATGTCCAAGATGAGAAAAAAAGCATTGCCTTTCTTTGAATTATGCATGTTCAAAACAAATACAGTAATTTATCAGAGCTCCGAATAGAGACTTTGCTTGGACTTTTCATTGAGTACTTGTTTTACTCTCATTATGGGGAGATATCTCACCTGAATCTCCAGTTTATCTGAGATGCTTGAAAAAAAAATGGGGTTTGAATCACTGTTGAAGTGAAATTCAAACCCCATCTTTTCAGAGTATGGGCTAAGAAGTGACTTTTGGGTGGCTGACCTGAAGGGCTTATTCTAGGTAGAAGTTCTAGCTCCCATCAAAGTGAAATAAGCCCTTTCTTCTTAATAATAATGCTGTCAGTTATAGATTATGATAGTAATGATCAGTGAAGAACTATTTTGCAAGTGATTTACAGGACAACCTGCAGGATTGCCACACTCCTTTACTAATTATTTCCCTGCATCCCTTGAATTTAGATATGGTGCTTTTATGCTTTGGACTTTTTGTGCTCCGTTTTACTGCAGAATTACATGTGCTCCTTTGACTTGCTGACTTTTATGATCATGCAGACATGTGGATCAATATTAGTTATATACTAATAGTATAGTAGTGACATCCCAATGTAGCGTCATGCTCTGACACATTTCTAATGTGGTTAACGTAATAGCACAGAGCTTGAAAGGGAATTACCACTTTTTCACCTGCTGAATAGTCCTGCAGTAATTAGTTGTAAGGAGGCAGTCCTCCAATCTTGGAGGAAAACCTTAGGAACTGTAGCTTCTCATTTTCTGCACATGCTTTGGAGATGTGTAGCAGCTGCTTAGCTATCAGCATGGCATTAGAGGGCGCAGCCCCCTCTTGGAGGATATGAGGCTTTGGAAAATGTACATAATTGTTTGGAAATTTTCATCTTAGGGCTTCTTACTGTGTAACTTTTTTCTTCTGTATCATGTGGAGAAGTGTGTTGACATCATTTTCAGATAAGTGCAGTAACGCAGTAAATCAGGTGCAGTGTGATGGCAGCAGGTCCACAGGCCCCAGTGCAGTGACAGTGCTGTCAGCAGAGCTTAGCAGATCATGGGTGGGAGCAGCTGAGAGACAGAGGTCAGCATTGTGCCATGTGTGCATGGTTCAAAACAGCAGAGCAAACCCTACAAGCTGAGAAAAAGGGGGGAGGGGGGGTGGGGGGGGAAATCACAGATCCTCCTGAGATAAGAGTCAGGACTTGGAGATGAACAGCTCAGCAGAGATGAGGTGAGATGTGGGGTTCGCCCACCTCTCTCTGTTCCTCCTCGCCTCCTCAGCCCTCTTCCTCCCTGCACTGTCACTTGCTGACTCCTCCCGCTGTTGCTGTGATTTATCGGCTGGGTGAGGTATCCGTTCGTTGGTGCGTCTGGACCATCCCTGCTCATTTTCCACTGGAACGTGGCTCGAGCCCCTTTGTTTTTCAGTCTGGGCTTGGACAAGCTCTGCCAGCTGGCCGGCTGGCCGCATCCTGGCCCGCTCCCTTACAGCCACTCTGTCTCTCTGTTGCTTTTCCTTTCCATTTTTTTTTTCCTTCTCACTGCTCTCCCTTATTCCCCTGGATTATGGAAGAGCAGTTCAGATTTTCCAGGTTTACTGAATGGGGAAAAGGCTGAGGGAGCACTTGTTCCTTCTCCAGCAAGTGCTTTTCCATTTCTCCCCAGCATGGAAACTCCTCAGGAGGGAGGTGATGGGGTTTCCAGCCGGCTTCACCGTCCCCATGGCCCTGGGGTAGCATCTCTGCCTCCATCCCTTCCACAGGGATGGAAAATACAGTGCCTTTGAGCTACCCAACCCAAACCTGTATTCCCTGTGTCGGCATGTAAGCCTTCCACAACCAAGGATGGAGTTTATCAGTTGTAACTTAATAGCAAGCAAATGTTTTATTGCCCTGGCTCCTCTGAAGGAAGCCAAATGTGTTTTGGAGGCATCTTGTTTAGGTACAGTGGCTTGAAAAACAACACTTTTTTTTTTTTTTAAATACTAATAATCAGCAAGTATTCTTAGCTGCGAGAAAAGAATGTTCAGCTAATGCCAAAATTGTCATTAATACCTCTGCCTGCAAACTGAAAAGAAGTGAAATGATATACAGGCATTATGGATGCAGGCACATAGCCCTTAAGGTCTGTGGAAGGAATGGGCTTTCTCAGTGGCTGGGGTGCATTTCTGTGCTGCTCATCACCCCGCTACGAACAGCTGGAACTATTTTAAATGGAAGGAAGAGAAGCAATATGCTTAGATTTAAATGCCAGCAGTTACGAAACCTTGTGAAATTGAAATAAGGGCCCAATTTTTGAATCTTTAAAAAATAAAACTTGTTGTAGCAGTCAGAGAAATATAGAAGAAGCAATCAACTAACGGACTGCTGAGCATTTCAAAAGCACCTTGGCATTTAAATGTTAGAGGAAATTAATTGTTTCTAATTGAGTAGTTGATATTGTTGACTTGTGTATTTACTGAATACAAATTTAATTTGGCAGTTGCTGCGATCAATAGGAAAAAAAACACCCTGTTATGCTCAGTGTGAAGTACCTGACATGTAGCATATCTGTCAGTTTATTTGTAAGTGCATATTCTGTTTAATGCAGAGTTGTTTGTGCATTGTATTTCAATGGTGCATTCCTAGCCTTCAAAAAAAAAAAAAAAAGTATTTAACTCTTGAATAAATTCTTTAAAAATTTGTTGTCCTGTTTTTAAGAGGGGGACTCAGTTCATAAAGCCGTGCTTGCTTTTGGTTTAAACTCTTGGACTGAGCAAGTGTATACGAGCTGGAGGTTTGGATGCTACAGAGAACATCAGGCTGTAACTCTTTCTGCTTTGCTCCCACGGGGTGAGAACTTCTTGGAGGATGGGCTGAGCAGTGTCTGTGCCTCATCACAGGGTGTCCTTAAAAGAGGGCACAAGTTCAAGGAAAGTGTCATTTGTGCTCTGTACTCTGTTGGATGCTCAAGGTAAAACTCAAACTGGGCCAAATACATTGTGCAATTTCAGTCATCTCTCCGAGCTGTGATAGAAATCCTAAATCTTCCTTGCTAGGGAAGTGGTTTCTCTTCTGCATTTTAAACTGGAGCAGCTTTATTTCTCTTAATATTCTCTTAATATTTTCTTAATTCTGTGGAGCAGCACAGTTGCTGGATGACATCTTCAGAGTTGACAGAAACAAAGCTTGTAGCAATTTATCTATTAACATTTTAAGGTTAACCAGAGTTTGTGTGTCTTTTTTTCTTTTATATACATAACTAGAATCAAAAGACACATTATAAGCAACAGTTAAGCAGAATTTTAATTGCCTGTTAATTACATTTAGTGTGGTCTCTGGAGCAGAAGTCCGTGATATGAAGGATAGATGGGCAAAAATATTATGAGAGTCTCTGATTATTTTTCTGAAATAAGCAATGATGGTCTTAAATACTTTAAATACCCTTTATTCCAGAGCTTGGTGTTTCAGCCATGCCAGAAGCATTAGCCAGCCCACCTCTCTACCTCGTAGAGTCACTGCTGTCCATCAGGAGCAGTGAGTCTTTCAGGATCTGACCAGTGAGAGCTGATGTGTCAAGGCTCTTGTGTCTTCTCTTGCATTGAGGAATGGCACTTTGGGGGAGTACAATTAAGCATCAGGTTTTTTTACCATGTTGAACTACAGTGATGTTTCAGTGAGGAACTGGAATCACAGCAGTAATTGCTGCAGTCTGCTGTCAGCCAGTTGAGAACATCCACCTTGTAATAGCTTGCAAGAAAAGTTAGCAGATAGCTTCTCTATTCCAAAAGCAGTTTATTGCCTTCCCCTTCAAAGAGAACGTTGCATTTCACTGGTTTGATGCTGTTTGCCTTATTGGTTCTTTCATTTTTCACCCATGCCTTACCCTGGTATTTTTTGAGCTTTCTCTGCTTGAAAGCATGAATTTCAGTAATTTGCTCAGTGTGCTTTGTTTTCTGTTCTGCAGATGCTTCAGGCACCACACCCACGAGGATTGAATTTCTGCACTTCCACCGTTTCATCTCCACTGACCAAATCTATGTCTCCAATGTCAATGAGTAAACCACCGCTGGACAGTGAGTAAAACAATTCCCACCTCCTCATCTCTGTTGCCACGTGTTACATCTACCTGCCTTCTCAAGGTGCAATTTACTAGCACTTGCTTTCCAGTATGATGTGAAATATGTATTTCACTGTGGAATGGAGTTGTGGGTGGAAAGCCAGAACTCGTTCAGTTTAGATCCTTCTTTTGTTCTTCCACCATGTCCCTGCTGTTTCTAGTTCAGTTGTTTTCATTTGCTTCTTTCTTATTCATACTACTGCTATGAAAACTGAGATTTATTTTGGTATAAAAAAGTAAGTTTGAATTTTCTACCACTTCAGAATTACTTCTTTGGATGTTGAGGTAAATTCCACTTGAGATCTTGTTTTCCTCCCTCTGAATTTTTTTAAAGTAGCTATGTATCTCAGTCTTCTTGGGGGAGTTTAATGCTGTTTCTCTTGTTTGAGATAATTAGTTGTGGGCAGATGGATGTCATTTATTAAATCTCAGTGCTAAAGAAAAGAGTAAACTTTGATTAGGAGAAATTTCTCAATTTAATTTAGCCTAATGGAAGCAATAGAAAGCATTTCATTTTGCAACTTCACTGAATGGATTCTTTCAGCTGAAAAAGTCCCTCAGAAGGCTCCAGCTGGATGTGCTTAGGAAGGGCCATGCTACACACGCTTTCATTTTATTGACTGCCAGCCAGAAAATATGTTGACTTTGGAGATGGCATCTTGTCAGTCAGTGATGATTCCTGATCTTTACCTCTTTATTAACGTCCTCCTTCCTTGAAGCTGTGCTGTACACATCTTTTTGCTGTTGCATGCAATTAGAAAATGCAGGGCAGCAGCCTGGCACAGGGCTCACGTGCTGTGATTAGCACAATCCAGCCTCCCCAACAAAACCAAACCACCACCTTTTTATTTTGTGGTCGGTTGGCGAAGCATCTTTCCATGCAGTCGGCAGATGAGCAAAGGGGTTTACATATCACGGCTGTATGCCCTCAGATCAGGCTTTCAGATGCATTTTGGTGCTGTGCAGCTGATGTTAATGGCAAGTTGTTAGCTCCAGTGGAAACATTGGGTGTATGTGGAGCTGTGTGGAGGAACCACAAATTCTGCAAAGCCGGGCATGGAAAGGAGCTTCAAAGAAAGGCATTTTATTCATCTAAGAGGCCTGCTGGAAGAAGCTCACAGAGATTGTGTTTGTAGGAGACATTTTAAAATTCATTACAATCATTCTTCCAAGATTAATAAGCATGTGGCTTAACAGATGTGCCCCCAGCAACAGTAACCAGAACATTGGCAAATCCGTCCCATGAAAAGACCAGCTCCTGCTCCACACTGTGGCTCGTCTTCTTTCCTCCTGGTGCTGAAGGCTTTCATGATTTTTTAAAAGCATCCGATTTATTCCCATTGCACGCTGTTGATAACCAAACACTGTAAATAACGTGGCTAATCCTCAGCAAACACACACTCGAGGGATGAGAGCACCCCGCAGGCTGATGCTTTTCTCCCTCTTGCCTGACACTTCCTTTCAGACTCAGAGAAGGAGGCACGTGACAGTGAAAGGTTCACTGAATGGTTGAGGTTGGAATGGATCCTCTGAATGCCATCTGGCCTGGACATTTAGGGAAGGTTGCCCAGGACTGTCATGGTTTTATGATCTTTGGCATTGGTATTCCACATCAGAACATCATGTACTGCATTAAGAGTTAAAGAGTTAATACTCCAGCCCCATGGATCATTGATAATTCCAGGTATACCTGTCTCAGAAGAGAAAAAGAACTACATTCCCCAGAGGACTTTGCGATGCTTTGTATTTTTACGTGTTTTCCGCTCAGAGGGAACAGATAAAAACCCTCAGCGGTCACGGGACACTCTCTTTCCTTCGGGATCGACGCAGCAGTGGGTGCTCGCTGCCGTATCGCCTTCAGCGTTAGCGTAAGGCCTTCGGTTTATCGGACACTCTCTCTTGCTCATTTTCTTTGATTTATTAGCTTCAATTCCAATTATATTGTATTCTATTGTGTTATTTTGCTTTCTGAGATCTTATTTAGTAAATTAGCTTTCCTCCTCAGATCGTTGCCGCTGTTTTGTTTCTAGGCCCATCTCCCTTTTCCCTTTTTCCCTTTTCCCTTCCCCTTTCCTGGGGCGTGGGTCCGCAGGTCTCCCGCACCAATCATCACAGAACTGGGCCGATCCAGCCCGATAAACCGTTGACAGAGATCGGCTGGGGAAAAAATCAATACATACAGATCAGTGGGCCCCAACTGGATTCACTCAAGAGTTCTGGGGGAGCTGGCAGAAGTGACTATCAAGCCACACTCTCTCATCTTTGAAAGATCTTGGAGAATGGGAGAGGTGCTTGGAGACTGGAGGATAGCCAGTGTAACACCAGATCCATAGATTCATAGATTTGTAGATTCATGAGGTTGGAAAGGACCTACAAGATCGTCTAGTCCAATCATCCTCACACCACCATCCCTACCCACCAAGCTACTAAATCAAATCCCTTAGCACCTCATCTAAATGCTTCTTGAACAGCACTAGAGATGGTGCCTCAACCACCCCCTTAGGCAGGCCATTCCAGTGCCTGACCGCTCTTTCAGAGAAAAAAATTTTCCTCAAATCTCATCTAAATCTTCCCTGGCGCAACTTGTGGCCATTCCCTCTCGTCCTGTAATTAGTTATGTGGGAGAAGAGGCCGACCCCCTCCTCCCCACAGCCTCCCTTCAGGAAGTGGTAGAGTGCGATGAGGTCTCCTCTGAGCCTCCTTTTCTCCAGGCTAAACAATCCCAGCTCCCTCAGCTGCTCCTCGTAAGACCTGTGCTCCAGACCCCTCACCAGTTTTGTTGCCCTTCTCTGAACATACTCCAGGGCCTCGATGTCTCTCTTGTAGTGAGGGGCCCAAAACTGAACACAGTACTCGAGAGCTGAGTACAGGGGGATGATCACCTCCCTGCTCCTGCTGGCCACACTATTCCTAATACAGGCCAGGATGCCATTGGCCTTCTTGGCCACCGCGGCACACTGCTGGCTCATGTTGAGCCGAGCATCAACCAACGCCCCAGGTCCTTTTCCTCTATCCACTCTTCAAGCCATTCTGTCCCAAGCCTTCAAAATGGGCAAGAAGGACAAGCCATGAAAATACACGCTGGTCAGCCTTGCCTCTGTCCCTGGAAAGGACAGAACAGCTTGTTCTGGATGTCATCTCCAAGCTATCCTACAGAGAAACTCACAGCTCCAGAGGACATGGGCAGGCTCCTGCCGGCTTCACCAGCTCTCCAAAATCAACCTCCACTTCCTGCAAACTGCATTCCAAGCACAGCAGCTTGAGCTGAGCCAGCAAATGTGGTGGCCCTTCTGCAGGAGTTCTTGTAGACATTTTCCCAAGCTCAAAACAAAGACCTTCAAGCTCAGAAAAGAGGCAAGCATGCAATAGAAAGCACTCTGAAACCTCTGTGCTGCGGGGATAAGCTGCTTGTGCACCGTGTGGGTTTGCACTGCCTTCTGTTCCCACCACCTCCTGAGACATGGGATGCTGCACTTTGGAGAATCAAGCTCAGCTTTGTGCAGATTTAGTGGAGCCAAGTGAAGCTTGGTGTCTCACAGCTGCCCTGAGCTCCTGTTAAACCTTTTGGGAAGAGGAGCAGAAGCAATGTGCAGCACTGTGAGGAAGGATGACATGATTGTGTGAAAGAAATGCCTCCCTGTGATGTGATGTGATGATGTGATGTGATGTAAGCAGTGGGCTGGAGTCGGCACCAAAATCAGACTTCCTTGTACCATTCCCCAGTCCACATGCGGTCCTTTATTTTTAGAACAAAAAGCAAGACTACAGTGAAAAAAGCTCCAGAAAAAAAATCTACTTTATTCACTCCGTTCAGAAA
Source organism: Callipepla californica brunnescens (assembly GCA_023055505.1). NCBI lineage: Eukaryota > Metazoa > Chordata > Aves > Galliformes > Odontophoridae > Callipepla > Callipepla californica. The sequence continues at coordinate 455,191 of JALIRH010000168.1, read as the reverse complement.
ACCTCCATGACCCACGTTACTGCTCTTCTGACCCTTGTATCTCATTCATCAGTGCACTCGGAAACTGCTGAGAGCAGCATGTGCACACAGACACACAGAACATCTGGACACGGCTGATTTTCCTTAGGAAATGGCATCAAAAAGCTGCTTGCAGGAAGAGCAGAGGAGAGAAGCAGGCACAGTGAGAGAATTGCTTTTGTTGGTAAGGCCATCTGAGGCTCCTGGATTAAGTCCCTCCTGCAGAGGATTCCAGCAAAGCCATCTCCTTTGCAAGCTCTTCCTGCGGGGGGAGAAACATCTGGGTTTCCTTCATGCTGGGGTCGCCAGCATTCTCAAGGTCTCTGTGCTAGGCGTTTTCCCAAGAGAGATGAGGAGCCAGCCCTGAGAGAAATTCTTCCTGCAGGACAGAGTCTTGCAGAGCATTCCCCTCATGAGGACTGGGCAACACTTAATGAGGATCAAGCTCTGGACGAAGCTCTTCCTGCAGTGCTGGCATTTCTGCGGTCCCTGCCCTGAGTGGATCCCTTTCTACTTGATGAGGTTGGAGCACTGGTTGGAGCTCATCCCGCACTTGGGACACGTGAATTATGTGGATCATCACCACACGCAGCCACAGTGGGTAACCAGGCTGGGGCTCTGGCTGAAGCTATTCCCATGTCTGGGGCATTGCAGGCTCTGGCTGCAGTGTGCGTGTGCTGGTAGGACACAAGGCTGGAACTGTTTCTGAAGGTTCTCATATTCTGGGGGTGCTTCTACATCCTGTTGGCGGTGTGGGTATGCTTGTGGGATTTGAGATCGGAACTCCTTTTGAAGCCCTTCCCACACTCAGAGCACTTATAGGGTCTCTCTGTTGAGTGGGTGTACTGGTGCTGCTTCAATTCAGAACTACTTTTGAAGCTCTTCCCACACTGAGAACACTTACATGGTCTGTCTGCTGTGTGGCTGCGCTGGTGCACCTTCAATTCAGAACTCCTTTTGAAGCTCTTCCCACACTTAGAGCACTTGTAGGGTCTCTCTCCTGTGTGGGTGTACTGGTGCACCTTCAATTCAGAATTCCTTTTGAAGCCCTTCCCGCACTCAGAGCACTTGTAGGGTCTCTCTGCTGTGTGGGTGTGCTGGTGCTGCTTCAATTCAAAATTCCTTTTGAAGCCCTTCCCACACTCAGAGCACATATATGGCCTCTCTCCTGTGTGGATGCGCTGGTGCAGCTTCAATACAGAACTAGTTTTGAAGCTCTTCCCACACTCAGGACATTTATAGGGTTCCTCTCCTGTGTGGATGCGCTGGTGGTAGGTGAGGTGGGAAGTCCGTACGAAGCTCCTCCCACACTCAGAGCACTTATATGGTCTCTCTCCGGTGTGAATGCGCTGGTGCTCGAAGAGCTGGGATCTCGATCTGAACATCTTCCCACACTCAGAACACTTGTACCGTCTCTTTGTCGAGTGTATGCACTGGTGCTTAACAACACTGGAATCTATTTGAAAGCTTTTCTCACACTCAGAGCATGCATTCTGCTTTTTCCTCTGGCACACATCCTTACTCCTGAGGTCTTCAAGCTGCCTTTGACCTGTACTGAAGTCCAGTGGATTCCCTGATGCCTTTAACAGATGCCTTCCCTGTTTCATCTTGATGTGCTCGCCTTGACCTTGCTCCTGATCCACTTGCACATCCCTTCTGATTTCTTCCTCAGAGATACTACCGCGCTGACTTTTGGCCACACCGCCTTCCTGCAGACCCTTCCTTAGGTTTCTTATCCCAGCACCTGCTGGATGACAGAGGAAAACCAGAAATAGCACACGGTGCCCCAAATACTCCTCCACTAGAGATCTCTTTTATGACCCCACCCTCCTCCTTCCCTCCACCACCTCACCTGGGCTGACATCTCCTGCCACGGCCTCAGGTCTACCCACATCTGGGATCCATGGCTCTTTTCCTTCTTCAAGCAGGGAGATCACCATGGGTTTGGGGGCTGGAAGTGGAGCTGCAGTGGTAGAAATAGGAGAAGTGAGAGCACTTCCATCATTCTGGCACTGCTGTTTGTCCAGCAGCTTTACACAATGTCCCTCCCCACAGTGCAATAACAATAAGGGCCTGAATGACAATGGGCCAAAACACAGCAGCTTCCTTTGGAGCAAAGATTGCTTTTACGTCTCTTAAAATATGCAAAGATATTTTCTTTAAAAGAAAAAGAGCTGACTGCAGGGAGATGGCCCTCCCCCTCCTGGCTGATGCCGGCTGGCCAGCACTGACTCCGGGACTTTTATCAGAGTGCTGAGCACGCTGAGCCCTTCTGAATCTAATGCTTCTCTGTGCTTCTTTTGTTGCTGCTACTGTGGAGTTTGTCAAGAAGGAACTGCATGGCGATTACTCTGGGCCCTGCTTGCAGAGGCACATTCTGCACAGCCAAAGGTGTCCAAAAGAGGAGGAAAGGCAGCAAAGCCCTCACCCAGCGAGGTCACGCACTCGTACATCTCCAGCATCACGTCCCGGTACAGCGCTCGCTGTGCAGGGTCCAGCAGCGCCCACTCCTCCCTGCTGAAATACACGGCCACCTCCGCAAAGCTCACGGGCTCCTGCAAGCAAAGAGCTCCTTGCTGGGAACAGTCAGGCTCAGGGAAGCAGCTCTCAGAGGAGAGAAACTTGTCTCCCCAGCACACTCACGCTGGCTGAGGGCACCTCCCTCTGTCCCTGCATTCACATCCCTCACTCCTTGGCCTCTCCTGCCCGCTTTTCCCTGCCCCTACCTGAGATGGATGGGCTGGGGCCATTGCTGCTCTCCTGCAGGCCGGAATGGTCACGGTTGGAAGGCAGAAGTTGAACTGGAGCCTGGAGGGAAAAGGGAAATGGCAGCGGAGCTGTGACTGAATGCACCAATCCCTGTCCAACCCCTGCCCACCCCAGCCCATCTGCACGGCACTGCCTGTGGGATGGCACACCACACCTTGCACAGGAAGGCAATGAGCAACAGCACTCATAACACTCTGTCTAAAAGACAGTAATCATCACAAAGCTGTCTCAAACCGGGGGGCAGAAAGAACTGACAGCTGAGAGTTTAGCAGGTGAGGGCTGACAGACCATGGGACTAAAAAGAAACCACGACAAGGAGACAGTCATCTTACCCCAAGACAGAGAGCAGGTCGAGGTCACACTTAGCAGAGATCCTTTGTCCAGACACCTTGCAGATACAGATCTGCTGTAAGAGACTCACGCTTAGTTTGGAGGTTTGTGACCTTCTCTAAGGTTATTTCTTAGACTGTGCTCATATGATTCTTTGCACACGCAGCTGTGAACAAGTCCAGGACTAGAAGTGGATCCAGGTCTGCCCAGGCTCCTTATTTCTGTGGGTTCAGGAGTTGAGACAGAAAGGGGGACCGCTCTGAGCCCCATGACTCAATGGGAGGGGCTCCTGTAGTTGTGTGTGTAACCCAATCTTGTTAAGACACCGTTAAAGCACTACAGCATATCTGCTTTATGTCAACAAATATAGTCCTACCTCTCTGTCGATTCGGATCGCATATTGTATTTGGATCTATCTGTGACAAATTGGCAAAGTCACGAAGGGCTGCACAAGGATGTAAGGAGAGAGGTGTTACCTGCAAAATGCCAGGTTTGGAAGCTGTATATGAGGGAAAAGAGAACAGAAATAGACGGGAACAGCTAAATTTGCAATCAGATCTCAGAAAGCGGAGTAATTAATCAAAGTAAATAAATAAATGAAAAAAATAATAAAAGAGCATTAACCACAGACATTCCCAAAGACACCGTTCATCATCAGCCTCCTGGTGTCACCTTCTGTCTGACTGTAGCATTCCAGAAAGGAGGTAACAGTCATGGGAAATATTTCAGCTCCTGTACTGTCAGGATCAGCACAGAGAGGAAAACAGCTTCCCAGTTCCCCCGTCTACCTCCTGAGGAATGGTGAGGCCTGAAGTCACAACAAAGAGTGCCCAGAGGGCATCAGCCCCTCCAGTCCCAGGAAAAAGGTGATCCGTGATTGAATTCCATTAATCACATTAATTCCAACTGGTCCTTAGGATATCTGGCAAAGTCTTTGTCATACCGCAGCACAAATGTCAGTGCCAACCCAGCTCAGACCTGGGAAGCTGAGCGTGCAGTTCAGGCAGCAAAGAGGTAAGATTTCCAGCAGCAATGGAACAACTCACTGTGTGCCAAACTGCCAAAGCCATTGTCTGGTTCCCAGGTGAGAAACGTATGTCAGACGCTCACTCTGCACTTACAGATTGTCAGGAAACACTTGCTCCCACCCCCTGGGAAACAGGGAGGCTGCAGAGCATGTGCCTGGTGCATCTGCTGTCCTCCCTGAAGCAAAAAAGACTGAAGTTCTGCAACACTACATTTCTGCTACTGAGACAGGAAGGGGTCCAAGTAAAACTTTAGAATTGAGATCAACAGAGGAAAGGAACAGACCTTGAGCAAGAACAATAAGGGGGCACCGATAGCGAGGAGCACCCGACAGACTGCTGCACTGGAACGAGCTGATACCACAAGACTGCAGATAACACCCAGAGGAAGCTGGAGCAGCACCTCCAACTGCGGCGAGGTGAAACGCGCACAGCGAGGAAGACCTACGGCCCTCATCTTCAGGGCCCCCACCCGTGACCAACGGAGCGAGCCGTCAGCCGAGCGCACACCACTAAACGCTGAAGGGCCGCTAGAGGCAGACGTTGCCCGCTGGGTCCCAGAAGGGGACGCGGAGGGAAGCGGCGATTCCCCGCCTATCACAGGCTTCCCATTCAGTCCCGCAGAAGAACGCACCGGGGATTTTAAAGCTTCCAGGAATCCACGCGTGCAGAGCTGCGCACAAGGTCCTCTCGTGCGGCCCAGAGGGAGCAATGCAGTCCCAGCTGAGTGTATCACAGAGGTACAAGCGGGCAGCAGAGCACGCTGACCTCCTGCCATCACTTCCTCCCTGTCCCAGCTCCAAGTCCTTCCTGTGCCCCTCTCTGCCCAACCCGGGCTGCAACGCGCCTGCAAAGTGTTCCTGCTGTCGTTGCAGCCCACCTGGCCCAGCAAAGCCGCCGTGCCGGGCAGCACACGGAGCCGGGACCAGGGTCCCACCCGGTGCTGCTGGCAGCGCGTGCTCCTCCGCACGATCCGCGAAGGGCACCTACCTTGGGCGCAGAGCAGGCTGCTCCCAGCTCTGATGCAGGCAACCGGGCTCCTGTGAGCCGCACACAGCACAGGATGCCGAGTGCCCTCAGCCCGGACCGGGACACGGAACCGCCGGCGCGGGCGGAGCGGCGCCCGCACTCCCGCGCTCTGCTCAACGAGCGGCCGCGCCGAGCGCCACAGCGCTACTGCGCATGCGTGCCGTGGCGGCGGGCGCCGCTCGGTCCCGCGGCGGACGCGGGGAGGACTCAAAATGGCGGTGCTCGGCGCGGGGGCGGGCGAATAGAGACATCCTGGACTGGGGAGGGGGAACGGGCAAAGCACAGACCGTGTTTTAGTTTTGGGTTTCCTGTGGTCGGTGTCACTGACCCTGGGTTGTTCAAGGAACGTTTATACATCGTGCTGAGGGACATAGGCGTTCTCTGAGGGAGAACGCCTGGTGACAGGCGGTCGGCTGGCGCGGCTGACGGTGCAGGTCTCTTCCAACCTCGGGGATTCCGAGATTTACTCAGAAGGGAACACAGAGCTCTCTTCTCGTCTTTCCTGCGAGAAAACCTCTGTGTGCTCTGCTTCTAAATTCAGTGACACTAAGATAATCCATTTGCAATTGTAAAACGCCACTGTCTTTACAATCCTGGACAGAAAAGGCGCTCTTTATCATTTTAACGAAGGTAGGTGCTGTGCTGAGGTTGCACACGAAAGGGAGGTATCAGGAATTAAAAACCGAAAAGGAAAGCTAAAAGTAAGTATTTTATTTTAGTCATAGTAACTGCGATATATCAAGCCTTAGATTCTCAGAGTTGGCAATACTCCTGAAATGACTTCTTATGAGATGGGATAAGTTAAAGTAACGCAGGCAGGTGCCTCGTGCTTGCGTACTGCTAGCTGAGCAAGGAAAGTAGTTGCTTATTTTGGGGATAACCTTGAGGATTCCGTCGTTCACTCTGTCTTTAGCATTTAATTCATTCATTCTGATCTGCTGTTGTCTGAAAGCCATTTGTAGATCAGTCTGCCAGCCATACCTTCGTTTTAAGTGAATGTTTATTTCTGTACTCCTAATTTTATTAATATTTAAAACCATACATCTGTTCCCTTGTCCCAAGCTGAATCTGAGGGCCAGCAGAGTAGAAATGTTGTGCCACCTGTTCAAAATCAGATCAGGTATCAGCATCTTCTGATGCAAACTAGCTAGAGCTGGTACGTAATACACAATAGTTGCTAATGGCTTTAAGACAAGAAGTTATTATATTCACTCTGGATTTTAATCTAGGCTCTCATTAGATTAGATTATTCCATTTGTAAGAAAATTATTTCTGTTTCCCACAATCCCATCAAAGGGGCAAGATCTGCCCATGGTACCAAATGAACTCATTTGCAAGTCCAGGTCCCAACCCACGTATCTCTCTTAATTACTGGGAGAAAGCATTACCAAACTGCATAGAATTGTAACACTTTTATTATCCATGATAAAATGTTTTTTTCTTTGTAAAATGTTAACATCACAACAGATTGTAGAGCACAATTTTCCATCTGATCTTTTTTTTTTTTGTAAATTTCAGTCTCCTGAAAACTGCTTTAACACACATTTGAATTTAATGAATAAAGCAACACAGCTCTAAATGCCCAAGGTGCTGCAATATTAAAACGTAAAATGTACCTTGTAAATATTTAATCCAAGTAATCTTAAAGGGACGCTGTCAAAATCTTACAATGAAAATCTCAGTAACTCCTAACAAAAATAGCTTGAGTCAGTTCTTTATATTTAAGACACGTCAGTGAACTTTGACAATACAAAAATAATTTTATGATCCCCCAAAACTATTTTCAAGTGGATTACAGCAGCAGTTTACTAACACACCCCACTTCCGGGCTGTGTTCACATAAAGCTCACTTCTGATCTAGGGAATTATTTCATAGTTTTGTCGAGAAAAAAACAAACAAACAAAAAAAAACCCACCAGCAACAACAGGTAACTGCTGTTACCAACATACTGGGCTTTAGCGTGGTGTTGTAACAGTAACCTGGACTGTTAAAGACCTCGTAGCTAACACCTAGCACAGACTGAAAAGGAAACGAGAGAGGAAATCTTTCCCACTGGCATGCCTGTAAGGTTCCTGTTTGGAGCTACAGTTTCACATATCTGACTGAAGGTGCCCTAAGGGCAGAACAAATAAACAAGCTACAGGAAGATTACTGCTGGTACGCTGCTGCAGATGTCTCATTTGAAGGAATTCAATTGCTGCTGGTATAAGGTTTAGTGCTCCGTATTCTTTGCCTACTCTGACTTTCCCACATTGTACCATACTCTCAAATGCCCATTACAAACCCCTTGGCTTGTGTCAGCAAGAAAAACAAGGAAAGAGACATGGTGAAGCTTGTTCTGTGGCTCTTCACAGAACAGATTTTCCCAGATCAACATTCTGAATTTCTTTATCTGGCAAGATAAGACCCAGACAAACAGCTCTTGGCTTCACTTAGGAGACAAGTCTATGCACTGCTTAGACACTCCTCATGTAATACATACTGGCATACCTAAATTTCTCCTAAAGAAAGACTGTGATCCATCCAAATGATGAGTTTTCTAGGTGCCACATTGATGTTCTGCCTATTCACATTTTGCTCTAGCTTGTGATAGGAGGCAGGCACTGCTAACAAGAACTAGGCACATCACAGTTTATCAGTACTACTCTTGGTGAAGAATATACTGTAATGATAAAGACAGGAATGCGGTGAACTATGAAAGGAGAATAAAAAAGGATTATTAAGATGTTCTCTTTCACTTTTTTTGGATATGCTTTTGAAACTGGTTTCACAAAAGAAACATTTTTTCTCCCAGAATTTACATCCATTATCAAGGCCACTCATTTCCACTCCTCCATTCCTTAGAGTCCACAATTTGCGTTCTCTTTTTCTTGTGCATGATGAGAGGGGGGGAAAAAAATACCTTCCACATAAAGTGAAAGACAAACAAATACGGCTAAATTCCACTCATACTTGAGATAAACATTTGCAATCTCATAAGGAAAGTACAAGTTTATATATGAAAATAGTATCAGACAGTGTCCTTTTAAAGAAGTTAAACATATATGACTGCAGCTTTTAAATAAGCAAGTTACAGTGTCATTTAGAATTCTGAAATGCATTCAGCTTGTTTTGGAACAGACTCAAATCCAAAGCACTTTCCATAAAAAGCAAATACACCGAAACACTTGATAAGCAAACAGTTCGAGATACATTCACTGTGTGGAGGCAGGTGCACCAGCTGTCTGATCCAACACTGCAGTGGGGCAAGACAATGTTACTGCCTCCATCCTTTCCCTCCCATGGGGCATTAGCAGCCAAGCTACAATCCACGCACACAGAAAGACTCTTTAAACACCATAAAGGGTTTAAGTGTGTAACAGCCTTCTGGGATTTCTCAATATTATAAATAAATTCTAAATTAAACTTTACTTAATGAGCTCACCAGAAAATAACATGCACCACCGCACCAAGCAAGGGCTTAATCTACACTGTACAGACCAGTTAAACACATGCATTTGTCAATTCATTATTTCAGTCGCTCACAATTTTCCTAGTAATGTAACCTGCAAACTTCTAAGCAAAAAAGTAACAGTGCTTTTCATACTCCTTCATGGGGTACACGTGTACCCTGCATCACACTGGAAAGCACGAGAGCCTGAATGATCTGGAAGCTATTATATCAAAAGTAGTTAGTTTATGTGAGCTGACCTACCTTTATCATCCGGCTTAGGAGTTTGGTCTATACCAGTCCCATACATTAGGGGACTGTGCAGAAACTTTGCAAAAATGTTGGAGGCGACTGCAGCAGGGGACAGCAAGCTGCAGGTGGCAACAGCTGCACTGTGGCCTTTATCTCTCTGCCCACAGCATCTTGCTCTCATTCTGACCTGATGGCACTGCTCTGTGCATAAATCAGGCCATAACCTGAGCTGTATTAGGCCAAAGCTTGAGCGGGGATCAAGTGAACATCTGCCATCCTAGTGCTACATCAATGAAGTTTCAAGCATGGATGTAAGAAGTCTCATTTTGGCATATATTTATCTCTCAGAAACATATCAAAAATAATACAATATATTTCAATCACAATACCTGTGCAAACATGCCCTGAAAAAATAGAAGAAAAAATGGCAGCTTTGGCTAAGCTACTAGCTTATCATTTTTTCCCCAACAAAAACAGTAATAGAGTAAGCAAAAATCAGAAGAATTTTTACAGCTCATCCACATTTTGCCAGCTCTTTCCTAGAGCATACTGCTTTTTAGCATTTTATTTGGTTTCTCAGTAGGAGACACACCACACAAATGAGTAATTAGGAAGATGTACCCCTGGAATTTGTAAGGTGAAGTGCTATGCTCGCAATGGATCTCATGGCACAAGTTGAGACTTTGTGACAAACTCCAGCTTTTGAGATGTAGTTGGAAGCTAATCGGTACAGTCTTTCTGCTCCAAATATGTTGAAATGCCCAGGAAGTACCTTCCCTACGAGACCTCTGTCCACCAGCTCCATCAGGCGCTGGCAGCTCACAACATAATCACTTATGTTGCTGTAGGGAAGCCAGTCAATCATGGATCCATCGTACACGACATCTCCACTGAATAAAATCTTGTGTTCTTGGTCGTGTAAGCAAATACTGCCTCGGGAATGGCCAGGCATGTGCATGACAGTGAGCTGCCGGTCTCCAAGGCTGATGACATCTCCTGCAAACATATGCATTACAGGGAAATGTATGTATTTATCATGCACATTAAGCACCACAAAAGAAGCACAGCCTACCCGCGTGCTGACTGTTTCATACATACCACACACGCACTGGAGCAGGATCAGGGCCTTTTCCTCTTGCTTAGTGCCAGAGAAGAATTTGAAAAAACACACTTGACAAAATAGTATTTTCCAGTGATTGTAATTAATAACACAGGCTTAACCTGTATTAATTGAGCCTGTTTTCATCCTATTATACTAAATAATAAGGAACGTGATGGGGAAAATAAAACTGGAAACAAACAGAAAGCATCTAAACCACGTCTCCTTTGAAAGTCTATGAAGTTTTCCAGTTTACTAAAATTTATCCTCAGTCCACCTAGAACTCCACTGCAGTCACTTTTAAAGGGCAAAAAAACAGAATGTAGACTGCTAGAGGAGGAGCAAGCTTGGCCTCCAACCAGTTTTTTGTTGTTGTTTTTTTTTTTAATCCTCTCGAATTAGACACATAAAAACAGAACATTCTTCACTTTAGCTCATTTGTTCCGCCAACTTAAACATGAATGCCTTTCCATTGTACTAGTCCCTGATCTTGTACTTTCAGTGGAAAGTCCAAACATGGAGAATAAATAACAAGATTAATGTTAATTTCAAGTTATAATGCCAGCTTAATTGCAAAAGTACGAAACCCATTAATTCAAAGGTGGTGAAACTGTAAACTTTAGGGCTGTGCAGGGAAGGAATAAGAAACCTTATTGAAAGCACGTGTGCATATATATACAAAACCACTCTAAACAAGGTAACATCCAACACCACAAGCTTCATGAAATGAGGAGCTGCCAACACTGACAGATTCTAAGAAGACGGTGTTCAGAACTGCAATAATCGTTTCAAGTTGCAAAGTCAACAAGAAAAAGCTACCAAGCTCCTCCTCAGCTAAAAATCTAAGTTACAGATCTATCTTACATCACAGACAGGTATGCCTCGAATTCTCTCCATAAACAGCAACTCTGGAAGTATTTTTCTCTTGAAAGACAGGACCTCACATGTGCTGGGACTTGAGTAGGAAGCACTGTACTCCCAGGTAATGTGTCTGGGCTGGGAGCTACTCACTGATCGCCACTTCGAGTGCTGAGGGAAGGGATGCTGCTCTTCATCCACTCATCTCCATTTGCAAAGCACTTGAATACAGCCTGGAAGTCACTGCAGAGACACTACTTCACCACATTGCACCTAACAGAGAAACTGGGCCCTGTGCCTGCAGTGGAAGCTAGCAGCTAACTACTACAAAGAAAACTTTTAGGCAAACTCTTTTAAAGGAAGTGCTGAGAAGCCTTGATAATGGAAAGCACCCGGCTAGTCTTTTGGGAAGGATCTGTACGATCCTTGATCCAGAAAATGACTGTGAGAATAAAACAACGGTGGCAATTAAATTATCAGAGCAAATTTCCCCAGTGGGTTTTAAATTCCTCCAGGCCCTCATAAAGGCAGCACAAAGGAACAGAATGTGAAATCCAGAACTAAAAGAAATGTGTGGCATATTACACATAATTCTATACATATATATCTACACAATATATTTTAATTGTAATGCAATACAATTTATTTGTAAAATTACGTATGTATATATAATTATATTTAAATAATATAAAATGTTACATATAATTATTTACATATGAAATATGTATTAACATACAAAGCACTGGAACAGGTAAAGGATAATGTGAGTTTCAGAAGACACGAGTGACTATGAAAACAGTGAGTGATATAGCAGAACAGAAGTAGATGCAACTCTAACTAGAACAGCGGTTGAATGCTCCTGAAAAATGAGATAAACACACAAAAAAACTAATGCCAGTAAATGGAACAGGCAACATAAAAGTAAGAACTGTGACTCTGGGCCCTAACAGAATATAACTTCTGTATTTTGATCATCACTAGATATATTCAGCCCACAGCCAATTGTGCATGCATTGCCATGACATGCCACTTACACATGCTTTGTCTCAATGAATGTTATGATAGAAACTTTTCTGTTACTTTGGCAGCGAATGTGTTTGATCTCTTACAACCAATTTTCTTTCTTTCTTTTTTTTTTTTTTAATTAATTCCTTCCTTTTGAAGAGAAGAAAAAACAGCTTAACCACTGAGCTAAGTGGATCACCAGGTCTTCCCTGAAGCCTTCAGTTCTACCACCCCTGTGTCTTGGCTAGAGGATGGTTCAGTACCGCCAGGAAGAGGCTGCTACCTCGGTCATCTGCGAAATGCTGCTGTACGCACATTCCACAGCTCCCGCTCCACCACATTCCACAGCTGCTTGCCAAAATAGCCTTCTTACTGTTACCTACAAAACCAATCTGAAAAACTGAAAGAGGCGTGGTTTTATACATATGTACGCATGTATATACATACGCACACGTACGTGTATATATTACATGTACATATTACATGTACGTGTATCTGGAAAACGCCTTTTCCATGAACGCTATGTTCTTCTGATAAACAAAACCGACCCGCTTTCCAACACACAGACACACTGCTGCGTTCTTCACACGGTTATGCCTGTTTATAAATACCAGCTGGCAGGACTGACTGACATGCGCCATGCCGCTGGAAGCCTGAGGTAAAGCAGTCCCAGCTCGGTTAGTCAGCATTAAGATGCCAAGTCCTTTCTCCTGGCGGTACTGAAGGGAACGAGCACTCCATCGGCAGGCGCACAGCCTGGGCGAGCAGAAGCTATCTCCGCACGTCTGCGTCCACCCGAAACCCGCACCCCGCCTTGAAAGCGGCGTCCACACTCCAACTCCGGCGGCGGGGCCGCGTCCGCCGCCCCGGGCAGCCCGCCCCAGCCCCGCCCGACCCCGCCGCCACAGGAGGAAGGGCGCGAAAACAAGGCGCGCCGCCCGCGCCGCTTACCCTCCTGCAGGAGCCGGCTGGGCCGCACGGGCGGGACGGAGAAGTGCCGCGCTCTCCAGCCGGGCCGCGGCAGCCGCGCCAGCTCGCGGTCCGACAGCCAGGTGACGGCCTCGTAGTTGTCGCCGCGGAGCAGCGCGGCCGCCTCGGCGCCGTGCACCGCCACGTCCTCGAAGTGCCGCAGCCCGCCCGAGTGGTCGAAATGGACGTGGGTGGCCACGGCCAGCAGCGGCCGCGGGCCGGCCCCTCCCGGCTGCGCCAGCAGCCCGGCGTCCCGCAGGTAGTCGGGCAGGCTGCGCAGCCCCAGCCCCGCGTCGATCACCAGGTCGCGCTGCGAGCCGCGCACCAGCCAGATGTTGGCCCGGTTGCCCGACTCGTAGAAGCGCTCCTGGATCCAGAAGATGCCGCCGCCCAAGGGCTTGTGAGCGAACCACTCCAGCGCCGACATAGCGCCCAGCGGGGAGCGGGGAGGGCGGAGCCGGGCCCGGCACACTGCGGCAGCGGCGGGCGGAGCGAGGCTGCGGCGGAGGAGCGGCGGCGGCGGCGGGCGGGGCCGCTGTGTGCCGGGGGCGGTGCGCCGGGGGCGGTGTGCCGAGGGCGGTGTGCCGAGGGCGGTGTGCCGGGGGCGGTGCGCCGGGGGCGGTGCGGAAGGGGCTGCGGAGCGCCGCGTCGTTCTGCGGTGCCGTCAGTGCCGTCTGCGTTTCGCGTCCGTGACGCGCCCGGGGACGGCAGGAGTCACCGCATGTAAGTGTCCGTCCGGTATCTGCTCTGCCGCTGTTTCAGTTCCCGCTGGGTGCTCCTGTCTCAGAGAGCTATTGCGGCACGAGCTCTGCTCGGGTCTTTCGTCACCTGGAGCTGCCGTGGCCTCCTCTGGCCTCGGGGCGGGTGCCCTGCGGCACGAGGGGCAGCTCCTGCAGCGCTCGCACCGCTTCGCTGCCTTCAGCTGTGCTTTACTCAGCCTTGGGACTCGGCCTTTTTTTTTTGCAGAGCAAGTGAGCCAGCAGCTCTCAGTACGTAAGGAATCGCGTGCAGCCCTGTTCTTAACAGACATCCACCGCAGCAGTTGAAGTGTTTATTTGTTATGGCAACTTTGTCGCGAGTAGTTTGCCCTTAGAGGCATAAAATCGTAGGATATTCCAAGTTGAAAGGGAACAGCAAGGATCGTAGAAACATTAAGGTTTTAAAAAAATCATCTAGTCCAACCCAAATCCATTATCACCATTCTCACTAAACGTGTCCTAAAGTGCCACGTCCACGTGCTTCTCGAACACTTCCAGGAATGGTGACTTCAGCACCTCTGTAGGCAGCCTGTTCCAATACCTCACCACTCCTGGGAATCGTTTTTTCCAAACATCCAGCCTCAACCTCCCCTAATGCAACTTAAAGCCATTCCCTCTCGTCCTCTAGCAGTTACCTTGGAAAAGAGGCCAGCCCCTCCCCCCTCCGCAGCCTCCTTTCAGGTTATTTGTAATGAGCAGTTAAGTCTCCCTTGAGCCTCCCTCAGATTTCTCCAGTTCCCTCGCCACTTGCCATAAGACTTGTGCTCCAGACCCTTCACAAACTTCGTTGCTCTATCTGCAGTGATCCTTCACTGGATCATCAAGTCCAGCTCCTAGCTCCGCAGAGGATCAATCCAAAATTCAAACATTTCTGTGAGCAAACTTAAGTTATTTGTAAAAGTCGCTGTTTCCTATTCTCCCCATGAATTAGGTGAGATGTAGCTTGTGAATGCAGGCAAATGCAGGCTCTTTTTTTTTTTTTTTTCTTTTTTTTTTTTTTATAATTGTCATACAGAAATACATGGCTATTTTGCAGTAAATTACTGTAATTGCAGGATATTTCTTATTTTTTTTCCTTTATATGCTTGGTTAAATAGGGGAAGAGGAAATGGCCTCAGGTTGCTCTGGGGGAGCTTTTGAATGGATATTAGGAAAAACTTCTTTACTGACATGGTTGTGAAGCATTGGAATGGGCTGTGTAGCAAAGTGGTTGAGCCCCCATCCCTGGAGGTAATAAAAGACATGTAGATATGGTGCCTAGGGATGTGGTTTTGTGGTACACTTGGCAATATGAGGCTTGATGATCTTAAGATGGGTGCCCAGCGCTTTGGCTTGCCTGGGATGCTTAGAGGAGGAATCTTCTCTCAAAGATTTTAAACGTGGTTTTGGGCTGCGTATAAAATGTATAATGTAGTTCATGTATGTAGGTAACAAAATTTATTTTTTTGTGTATATATTTTATTAAAACGTTAAAAGAGAGAAACAAAACCATAAAACCAGTGGGATATTTGTCCAGGTTTTTGTGAAACTGGTACATCAGTGCTTTGATGGCAGTGATCGCAGTTCTTGGTAGATCTAAAGGTGTTTGAGATATCTGGATAAAATTTTACTGTGTTCCATCCTTGAAAACAGCTGTCCACAAATGTACATTATCAGCGGTTTACAGGCCAGTTCCATGAATAATGGGGTGTGGGGACCCGTGGACCTACACCCTGGGGAAGGGAAAGAGGAAAAAGGGGAAAGGGAATGGAGAGGGGCCTAGAAACAAAACACCAGCGACAATCTGAGGAGGAAAGCTGTATACTAAATAAGATACCAGAATGCAAAATAACTGCTAAAAAGCATTGACATAAATAAGGTGTGGTTGTGAATTGAAGGGTATTTCTCTCAGCTAAGATAGGACTTACACAAGTCTGGTAAAGAGACATGTCTGATTGTAACTCCATATACTCCATCTGAATATGGAGGTAATGTATTTATGTTGACTAAAAATTGAGTCACAAATACAATTGTTTGCCATAGCTTTAACCAGCATTGCCCTGACCCAACCTCATGTCCCAGTTTCAGCCCAGACAGTGCTGATTGCACACTGATGTGTGGTGTTGTGAGCAATGGATGTGCTCACAAAGCTACGTTGGGCCACTCGGTGGTGCAGAGTTACTGCCATGATGGTGCGGGGCAGAGAGCAGCTGCAGAGTCAGCTTTGCTGAGCTACAGGTTGGACACGGCTGGTCACAGAAGTCCCTTCCAACCTGAATGATTCTCTGACTCTATGATTCCATGAAATATTTTTGTATAAAACAACCTCCTTTTATCAACTGTTAGCTTGCAAATATGCCATAGTAGAGCAGAGAGAAGTCCGTTGATGCTTTTATGTTAAGCCTTTCTGATTTTGGTGGTTTTTGTACCCAAAACTGGTAACAAGGCGAAGGAAAACTGCATATCAAAAAACAAGCAAACAAACAAAATTGGAGGGATAAAGAAGCCACAATAAACACACTAACTAATTGCGAGACAGTTCTGAAAGTGCAAAATGTGTTCATACCAAGTTCAGGATCTGTGAACCTTTTTCTTTTCATGTTTCTTTTTTTACTTTTCTTCTAGAGTTCTTATGCTGTGGTTGGACTCAAGTCAGTGTATCTAAGGCCTTCTGTTGAGAGGTGCCTGTCCCTGTGCATTTAGGGCACGGCAGGGCAGGAGTTGGCACCAGCAAAAGGGGAAAAGCAGCATCTGCACCTGGACAGTGTTAGCTGTGTAATGAGTAGGACTTTGCGCTGTAGTGTTATTTTTAATCCTTGAGCAGCTGGAGACCTGTTAGTACCATTCTTGGCATGGCCTCTTGTAGGGCTGGGGAGGGTCTTCGGCACTGCTGGCCCCCCCCTCTGGTGGTCAGTGGCCTACCCTGTCCTGGCTGAGAGCAGCAGGACTGGGCAGCAGGCTTAGGGGTCGTAGGGACCTGCTGCCTCCTGCCCCAGTTCCTTTATGGGCAGCTTCTGCTTTATGGGTTCAACAGGTAGAGACAGGGCATGTCCAGGACTTCCACAAGTAATGGCTCCCTATATACGTGGAAGTTTGTCACGGTGAGATCCTTCAGGGATGCTGAAGGCTCCCGGGCAGAACATGAAGCTGGCGTTCTGTCTCCTGTAAGTATTCAAGTCCTGTGGGCCTCTTGGTGGCTGCTATGCTCACAACAACCTCCAAGAACTGACACATGAGAGTCCTCATGTGTCCATGGTTGAGCTTCAGCCGCTGGAGGAGGGTTACCTCATCCAAACCATGCAGGCAGGTGGTGGAGACAGTAGCACCCTCTACTGTGACTGAACTCCACCTCTTGGCCATGTAGATCTCCTGTGGCTCCCTCTGCATCCAGGACAGAACGGGCTGAAGGACAGTACAGTGCTTCTGGAATAGCATTGCCATTCATCAGATTCGAGGACTCCAGGAGGAGTGCTGGTCCACAGTCACATGCTCGTTCAGAACTCAGATCAGTTGTTGAGCGGGAGGTGGATGTGCCACAGGCCCACAGGAATTACCAGCATCTGGCAGGTTGGGAGCTCTTCCTGCACTGCTGCCAGCTCACTGTGTGAGAGGCTCAACAGAGTACAATTAGAAGTCATCTGAATTGCACACATGGAAGTTGATAGTTATGATTGGTCTCATGCAAAGAGAGCTCTCAAAATTCCCCTTCTCCTGGCCCATCAGGCACCTAAAGCAGAATTCGTGGAGGCATGGCAGGGCAAAGTGACCAGACAGGTGGGTCAGCTCTACACTGACAGTGCAGCCATGACCAGTCTGCAGTGCAGTGGACTGGGAAAATAGAGGGCAAGGAGATGTTACCTCATGCCAGAGCTGTGGCTGAAAGATGTGACACTCTGGGAGTGACATAGTTATTTGCTGGCCCAAGCAAGGATTAAAGAAATGCTCATTACTTCATCAGGGAGCCCTCCCAGCCTCACTGCTGAGCTGTCTCCTGCTCCCTGATGGCACAGGGCAAGACTGTGGATATGGCCCTGGCATGACCTTGAGCTCTAATGCCCCCCTGCCACCCCTTCACATGTTGCAAGTGATAGAACTTGAGGAAAAGGCCTCAAATTACACTGGAGATGTTTAGATTGGATATCAGGAAGAATTTCTGCATGGAGTGATTGGTCAGGCATTGGAAAGCACTTCCCAGGGTTGTGGTAGTCACCACTGTACCTGGAAGTATTCAAGAGGTATCTGGAAATGATACTTAGGGATATGGTTTCTTTTTGACCTTGGTAGTGTTAGGTGCGTGGAGATGATCATACTGAAGGTCTGTTCCAACCTAAATGATTCTGTGATTCTACCTTGATTGAACTCAAGTCACTACATACCCTCAGCTTCATAAGAAGCAAGTATTCATATATATATTATGTGTTAATCTCTGTCTTGCAGAAGGAGCTAGTGGAAATGGGGAGGATAATTTTATTTAAAGCATCTGTTAATAATTTATAGCGTCTAAGATGGGCATTAAAAACATTTGAAATTTATATGTTTGAGTGTGCTTTTAAAATTACTTCAGTGCTTGCTAAACATTGGGTTTTACACATTAATTTTATATTCCAAGTAGTTCATATATGTAAAAAATTAAACCTGTAAAAATCTTGAATATTTTCAGTGACTTCAGATGGCTGGGTCAGGTAGAGGAAGAGGACGTGCTTCATTTACCTTCAACATTGAAGCCATTGGCTTCTCTAAAGGTGCAGTTCTACCTGACGTTGTGTGTAAGCCTCCACCACTATTTCCTGTAAGTATTGAAGTTCTCTTAAGCACTCTTGGTGCATTCTTTCATTTAGGTATTAGAATGAAGTGTAACAACTTCTAGAGCTTTGTCAGTTTTCAAGTACTTAATGTGAGTTATCAGTTGTTGCTGTTTTACTGTTATTGCAGTCTCTTCCTATCCATTTGCTGGCAATTGTATCCCAAAGTAACCTAGGTAAGTTGTGACATGTGCATTCATTAGAGTCCTCGCTGTAATTTGGTTTTCTGGATGCTGCAGTAAAGGAAACACAGGACTTCTGAGCTTACTTGGAATGAAGTTATTGTAGTGTTTCAAGGTACGAATGTATCTGATTTAGAAATTTCCCGCTGATGCAAATACAGAAGGATTTTGGTTGATTATCTTGTGCTTCAGTGGCCAGAATGTGAAAAATAATTCGAAAATATCAGAAAGATGTTTTATGTAGTTAAGAAAATTGAGACTGGATATTTTGGGTGTATTTGGAATGTATCTGAAAATTCAAGGGAAAGAAGAAGTTAACTTATTTTCTTACCAAGATGAGTTTTACAACGTAGTCAAACTTGGACAGCTTTGAGGCTGAAAGGTAGTCTTGCAGTGTTGCAGTTTTATATGAGAACTTTCCCTTTATATCAGGATTTTAATCAAGGTGCATGACATTTTTCTCCATACATTATATGAAACTAGTACGTTTGGCATGTAAGCAGTGCTATTCTGATGCTTATCTGAACAGTTAATTCACACAGGGTTTTGATTTACTGAACCAGGTGTTACATTAATGTCTTTGTCCACCATTTCTGTTATAATTTAAATTACATTACTTCACTGACTTTAAGTCGTATAAACTGTAGTGCGATAATGTCAAGCATTATCTGCTTGATAGCACTAGGATACTGAATTATGTGTGAACTGCAGATTGTGCAGTTACAATCAGTGATAGATTTGCCTTATATTGGAACTATTAATCCTGTATCTAATGTTAATATTATCTAATGTTAATAATCTAATGTTAATATTAGTCCCTATCTAGCATGTATATTCAGGAAGTTAAAGGTGCTTTTTTCCATTCCAATGTTGAAGTTCCTCAGTGTAACTAAAACTAGAACAGTAACTAGAACTGGTAAAAACTGCACGAATTACATTTAATGATTGGGCAGTGACCAAAAGTATGATCTTACAGCTGTTGACTGACTTACGCTGAAATTATTTTAAGAACTGAATTGTTGGTCATCTTTACATATCTCCTATGGGCTTTTTTTGTGTTCTGATTGATTTCCTGTAAATGCAGTGAGAAAACCAGTTAAGGTGCATCAGCGCACTGTCAGCATCAGCGGAGATTTAAAAAGTTGGCCAGCTAGCAAAGAGAGCTGGAACCAGTAAACTCCAGCTGTGTGATTTTTGATAATTCTTTGTGGTTTGCAACCTACCACTCAGATACTGACTGTGCACAGTCAGGTGAGAGAAATAATATTTAGTTATACTGATACTGTCACTAGCCTTAGTTTGCAGTTAAAAACGTTTTCTTACGCGTCTTTCCAGTTGCAGGATTCATAGTCCAAACAAACAGAAATGGACAGAAAAAAATAACAATTCATTTAACCCTCCCCCCCAAAAGTGATGTGTATGGCTGCGTGTAGTCTGCTTATGAAACTATATTAATCAAACTGTGTTATCCAGGGTAATCATACATGATGCATGAAGGCTGCTCTGAAAGTAATGCCTCCTATTTGATGATGTTGGCCCACACCGTCAGATGAGGATGTTGGCAGTGTGACAGTAGGGGCTGAACTTTCCCACCAGTATTCTGTTAGATTTTATTGCTGTGCAACAGATGGAAGCAGCAGGACAGTCTGACAGAATGGCGTCTGACATGGAAATGCAGATAAAGGAAAGAGCTATCACTGAATTCCTCCACGAGCAATAAGTGACACCCACTGACTTTCAGGGACACTTGCTAAATGCGTATGGAGACCCAGCAGTGGATATGAGCACAGTGGGGTGCTGGGTGGTGCATTCTGTGAGTGGTGACAGTGACAGTGGGTCACCTCTGCTGGTGCATGTTCTTAGGAGCGTAGTGTGTAGGCCACTGGTGAAAATGCTTAACCATTAACCATAGTTAATGGTGCTGATTGTTGAAAAATAGTGTTATATAGCTGAGAATTTGCTCTATCTTTGTATCTGTCATAGTGTCCATGGAAATAAATAGGAGGCATTTCTTCCAGGGAACTCACAGGGTTGCAGTACTGTTTTAGTAGAGTTAAGGCCTGCTGTACTTTGACTAAAGCAGTGATTTCCAGTTGTTAGGTTGGCATGAAAAAGTGATGTTGTTATTTAGGAACCCTTTAAGCTGAACTTGACTAAGAATCACTGTTTCACAATTGTATGTTTTCTCCCTGATTGCTTGATGAATTTTCACAGTGAAGTTATGTAAAGTGTAAATTTAAACAGTTAAGCATTGTAGAACATAACGTATCCTTGCAATGTAGTATAATGCAAAGTTGCATTCTTTCATGATTGTGTGTTTATTGTAGTTTTTTTTAGTGTTCTGCATATTTGATGAATGTCAAAGATATTACAAGTAACAAAAATAATTTGTACAGAGTACAGACAGTAAACCAGTGCCTCTGAAAACAGGAGACGATGAAGATTACATGTTGGCCTTAAAACAAGATTTCAGAGGAGCTATGATCAAAATGCCATATTTTTTGAGAGTAGAAGAAGATCATAAAGGTTTGTTTATGTACTTTTTATTTCTGTCTTCAGTATCTATTCTGTGAAGGATAATGTGGTGAAAGGCATGTTTTCAAGATGTGTTTAGTATTGATAAGGAAGAATGAGAAAGAGCGAGAGCAATATGATAGGAATTTTCTCATTTACATTTACTGAAGTTGCAGGTCACCCATGCAAGTGCTCTAACTTGAAAGCAAGCACTGTGTCAAAAAAGCAAGGTGTTATGTTTGATATAAAGTAAGAAACATTAAGACCAATTATTTGCGATTCTTTCACTTGTATGATAACCAGTACAAACTAAATAGGTATTTCTGAGCGTTAAAAATACCATAAAAATTGTGCAGTGGAGCAAAGAAATCCATTTAAATGTTAGAACTGAAGTTCAGCATCCATTTTAATTGCATAGACATGTACTTAAAACAATAAACATTTTTGTTAATAGCTGGACATTCTAAAACACGCTCTTCTAAAACATGTATTTTTTTCCTGAGTCCATTCAGGAAGATTGGTAAGGTGCAGTGAAGATCAGGGAAGACTGAGAAGTCACTTGAAATAGAAAGGCCGAGGCGAGAGTGCATGATTTACTGAGGTTTGCATCAGAATTAGAGCTGGATTTGAAGACAAAACTTGATTTTACTGCATTTGACTTGAGAATGTCTTTTACCTGTATGTAATTAAACATTAATAGCCTCATTATTGTTTGATGAAAATAAATGCTCTGCTACTTGATGTCCATTCACACATCATTACACTCTTAAAATCCAAGATTCCTGAGCAGGAAACAGAGCAGGGGAGGAAGGTCACAGTCTGTTTACTTTCCAGTTGCAGTATTTCAAATCTAGCAGTCATGGGAGCTTATTACTGTAAGGAGCGCTTTTTTTCACGTGTGACTTCTGTCTCTTTCTGTTATCCTTCTAAGTTCTGAGTGCTATAAACAGTAAGTGCTAGTACAGGAAAACAGGAAATAGAGCATGTTAGGAAATGCTATTTGTGTCAAACTCAAGTCCCACTCAGTGCAATAGGCTGTCTCTGGCTAGCTTTATTGTTTAAGAAATCTAGGATAGCCAGACATTAGATAATTTTCCCCTTCTATTGTGACAGTTTCAAATGAGAATTCACATGAGCTCTAAACCTTGAGGATTTGTATTGATCCAGTGTTCCCTAAACCTTTATATATATATTTTTTTTTTTATTTGAACATGTGTTTAGCCATGTCTGTGGTGTTTCAGTACCCCTTCAGATGCTTTCTGGGAACTTCTGCTGACCGTGAATTCCTGCAGAGAGCATAGAATAGTTTCAGGCGGCCAGAGATGCAGCCAGGTAAACTCTTAGTTATGGAGCAAGGAGAACAGAAGATCTGATCTTCATTTCCAGATCCTTTTATGATTGCAGAAGAAATGAGTACTCTTTTAACGCGTATCTCTTTCATCTCATGTAAACAAATTTCAGTCTTTCTAGACTCTTACTTCATCAGGGGCTTTCTGTGCTCATGGTCTTTGTTGGGCTTGAAGTATGCTATATCCATTTGAGGCATTAAAAAGGAAACTGCTGAAAGCCTGTCTGAGCAGTTTCCAGGGAACAAGCTGTGACGTGAGAAAGGTTACCTCTGTATTCCAGCTTTGCCTCATGTGGTAGTTCTTACCCCTTAACCTTTGTTCCTGCATCCCTTCTTCCTGAGTTATTAGTGCTGAGTATGTGCTTTAATAGAACTGCCAGCTTTGATTGTTTCTGTACAAAAATTGGCAGTTGCAGGTAAGCAGGAACAGAGCTGCTTCACTTCTCAGTGTCTCCCTGAGGATATGTTGGTGTCCTGCCATAGCTCTTTATTGAACCTTTAGCTGCAGAAAAATATCTCTGTTTTAGTGGTGTAGTATGGTTACATCAGTGGTTATCTGCAGCTTAAATAGCTTGCTTTCACCTAATTATTCTTAACTGATCTTTTCAGTAATGTGGTTTACAACCCTTTTCTTCCCTGTATTTCATCTTAACATCTGTTATAACTACAGGAAAGGCAGAAGTGGGGACTGTTGGCAGAAATTTCTTAGATTGGCTTTGCTGCGAGAGCAAATGAATTCTTTTAAACTGCCAGCACATCTGTGAGCCAAATGGTCATTTGAAGAGTGAGAAGGGAAACATTTAATTAGTTAGGACTAGCTGTCTATCTTTCATTATTCAGGTAGTGAAGGAAAGACATGTCTAATAGTACCTGGCAATTTTGATGCATTAATATATCATATGCAGATTTTCATCATTCATTTCAAACTTGTTTTGAGCAAGTGGTAGTTGTATTCTCCAAGTTCTCTGTTTCCTTTACTTCCTAAGCTATGAATCATATTTTCCTGCAGGTGTATCTGCAGAGACTGAGTGACTGTCACCTTGGCAGTGGTTTGGAATTAATTCATCAGCTGTGAGTGGCAAGTCAGTCAGGCGTGTTTTTCTTACTGATGGCATCAGCAATTAATTTTTCAGTAAAGATCGTTGAGCTGAAATCAGAACTGCTGGTTTCTTTCCCCCCGTGTTGCTGACAGATTCATAGAGCACCTATGAAGGCCACGTATATTATGTGCCTCTTCAGACACTGTCATTTCAGATACAAGCTTTTTGTTGCTCAGTTTTAAGTAGGTCTTCTGCTGCCCTTACCACAACTAAGCTTAAAATTGGTTTAATTTCTGATCTCGTCTTTTTCCACACTTCTCTCTGGTGAGTATGTTAGAAGTCTATTACTGTATAAATCCCAGTCTGCTTTTCAATTTTTGTATAATACCCACAAAAATAATCCATGTTTGAGCAATGAGGTATTACTACAACCAGAGTTAATTATTTTGTGTTGTGGATATTGTAATTGGGCATGGCAATTTGATAAGAAAAAATGAGACTGATTAAAAATGCTTTTCTCATTAAAGATGGTGCAAGATTATTTTTTTCTAGTATGAATCCATATACGTACACTATATAACTACTGTATTCTTTACATTGCATTTCTCTATTTCTTGTGTCTAGATTGAGGAAAAATGGTCAAAAACATACTGCTTCTGTTTTAGAAACATTTTCTTGCTATAATGGAAAGGTTTGCCATTCCAAAAGTACTTGAAGCCTTGGGACTTGGTGATGGTCAGTCATTCAGAGATAACTTCTGACGCCGTCTGAGACCTTCTAATTCTGGATGCTTCTAGGCCCTTGAGTCCTAGGAATTCTGGATGCTTGTTGGGATTAGAGCAGCGACAATAAATGCCACTAATTTTATTTTGTCAATCACAAAATGACAGAAGGGTTGAGGCTGGCATGACTCTCTGGGTCCACGTGTCCCAGTCTCTGCTCCAGCAGGAGCACCCAGAGCAGAGTGCCCAGGTCCGTGTCTGGGAGGCATCTGCAGATCTACAAAGAAGAGACTCCATAGCCTTTCTGGGCAGTCTGCGCCGGTGCTCTGTCACCCAGATGGCACAGGAATGCTGCTTGATGGTCAGGGTGAACTTCCTGTGTTCCAGATTGTGCCCATTGCCTCTTGTCCTGGCACCACTGAAAAGAGCCTGGATCTGTCTCTGCACCCTCCCTTCAGGTGTTTATGAACATGGATGAGATTGCCCTGAGCCTCCTTTTCTCCAGGCTGAGCAGTCGCAGCTCTTTCAGTCTCTCCTAAAAGTAGAGGTGCTATAAGTACTTCAGTATCTTTGTAACCCTGTGTTGGACTTACTCCAGTATTTCCAGGTCTCTGTTGTACTGGGAGAGCCAAGAACTGGACAAAAGATGCCAGGTCCTGTAGACCTGCTGACAACACTTTGCCTGATGCACTCCAGGATAACATTGGCCTTAGCAGCAAAGTCATGTTCCTGGCTCATGCTCAGCTTGGTGGCCACCAGGACCACCTCACACCCAGTCTGACTCTCCTTTAACACAGCTTCATGGTATTTACTGCATTCAACCCTGGGGCCTCCAGCACAGCGAAGATGTGGAGCTGTTGGAGCAAGTTCAGAGGAGGCCACAATAATGCTTGCAGGGCTTTTCTATGAACAAATGCTGAGGGAGTTGGGCTTGTTAGCCTGGAAAAGAGAAGGCTTCAGGGAGACCTGTGAAAGTGTGAAGGCACGAGTTGCCCAAAGAAGCTGTGGATTGCCCACCCCTGAAGGTGTTCAAGGGTAGATTGGATGAGGCTCTGGGCAATGTGGACTAGTGGGAGATGTTCCTGCCAGTGTCAGAATGTTGTAACTGGATGATCTTTAAAGTCCCTTCAAACTGAAACCATGCTTTGATTTTGCAGTTCTCTTGGGTCCTCTTACTGAGATATCATTGCTCTGTGTTATGAGGAAGCTGTAGACCAGGTTCCCCTGGATGGCAGCACAACCCTCTGGTCCATCTGCTGCTCCCACCGCTTTTATGCCATCTGCAGACTGCTGAGGATGCACTCTGCCATCATCCAGATCATTAACGAAGTGTTAGGCAGGTCTTGGACATAGTGTTGGCCCCTGGGCCTGCAAGCTTGGCTTTGCAGCACTCTGTGGTGCATCTGTTCA
The DNA here is from genome assembly GCA_023055505.1 of Callipepla californica brunnescens. Lineage (NCBI taxonomy): Eukaryota > Metazoa > Chordata > Aves > Galliformes > Odontophoridae > Callipepla > Callipepla californica. Next base: position 429,651 of record JALIRH010000168.1, on the reverse strand, counting down.
GTTGATCAACAGTCCACCTCACTGTCTGCCCTCCCAGCCCATATTCAACAAGTAGATGGACAGGAAAGGCTTTCCCTTGATGGAAAGGAGATACTTTCAAAATGGGAAGGTATATTCTTTCCAATTCTTCTTCTTATTATTTTTTTTGGTTATTTCTTTGAGACATGGGGTTATAAAATCCAGGTTTTTGAAGTACTTACTGTATGATTAGTCCTGGCAATTACAACTATTATGAAACTGTTTTTAAGTGTTGCATAACAGTGCAAGAAAGTGCTTCATATGGAGTAAAGAGGGTATACCGTATGCTTAATTTCAGGAGAATAGCAAAAACACTGTGTGGATTGCCTTTTCTAACAGATTAAAAAAATCCTTGCATCTTTCTCTACAGCAATTGAAAGGTACAGTAAAAAGTACACGGATGGTGAAACAGAGCATGCAGCCTGGACCCCAGGTAATAGCTGAGAATACTGAAGGCCATTTTGATATTAGCCTGATTAATCTGTTTTTCCAAAATGTTTGATTCATAATTTTTAAAGCAGTAAAACAGTACATGCATCCTTACCAAGGCATGTATTCCTAGCTGAGGGTTATGCCCTTTTCATGTTTTCAGATCAAAGGGAAGTATTGTTTTGTCTAGAAAAGAATAAATAAATATGATTGTATTTTTTTTTCTCATTCAAAACAATGAATTCTCAGCAAAAGCGCAAGCTTGATCTGTATAGCTTTCCCTCTTTGGTATTTTCCATGTACGTGCCAGTTTTGAACTGGGAAAAAAATATCAAAGTTACATCGTAAAAAACTCCACCAACATGGTTTCTCAGTTGCTGGTAGATGGAATTTATGACATTAAACTTTCACAAATATATCTGAATAGGTCAGAACTGCAGACTTGATGATACTATGTAACTTAGAGGGCATTTGGGTCACTGGAAGTGCTAAACTTTGTCTGACTGAGATAGATGCCAGTCTTCATTAGGTGGGTGAAATGCTGGACCTCATTATACTTCCTCACCTAAAGTACAGCTGCAATTCAGCAGAGTTGTTGGGTGCTTAAATAATTAGACTTAGAAACCATATAATGACCTTGTATGACAATTAGACTTATATGTAATAGAATCAAGCACAAGGAGGCTGTCTTGTATGTGAGAGGAGGAGGATTACTGCTGTAAATCATCACTTACGAGTATTAAAGCTATTTTCTGTACAGATTGGAGAAGACTCCCAAGAGAGATGAAGCCAAGGAAAAAGATGATAAAAGGTAGAGTCTGTATTTTTAAAGATTTTAAAATATTTTGTGAGAAGACAGGCTGAAGCTGGTTAGGTAGACCTAAAAATAGGACTTTTGGTAGAATATTTTCTGAATAATTTACTAATTTGCCTGGCTTTCAGTAATTTGCTAGCTGCTAATACGTAATAATGAAAGACTAAAAATGCAAAAATCTCTTCGTCTTGCACTTCACCTTCCTATTCAACAAACAGCCATCTGTTCAGATTTTCTTCAAATTTTGGGTTTCTCAGTTAAATTGTATATTATTTGGTTGTTTTGTTTTGTTTTGTTTTTTTTTTTAGGTCTTTTATGCATAATTTAATGTAGGTTATTTTTCTCTGGTTTTACTTTTTTTTTTTGCTTATTTTCAGCTTTCTTCTGCAGAATTGTGAACCAGATCCTTCAGTAGCAGTTGGAGCTGGTATTGGTTTGTCTTTAAGGGAAAAAAAAAAATCTTTTTATTGCACAGCATCAGAAGTGTATTCATTTTTAAAAGTGTTTTCCATTATGCATGACTATTATTTTAAGTTCTCTATAGAAATCTGTTGCTTTGTTGATGTGAAACAACACTTGGCCTCCTGTATCTAGCTGTCTGTTACATAGAATTGTTTACTTTCTTTTCTCTTTGTCTGAGCCCTTCATGTCATTTTTCAGTTCAAGGATAAAATAGAAAAAGGAAAGGGAATGTGCAGTAGTCATGGAGACGTGCTCAGCTGGAAGCTGTTTTTCCTTTTGAGAGTGTCATTGAGAAGCATGGTAATAAAGGTAGACAGCAAGATTCAGTTGAAAATTAACTACTTATTTGCAAAATCCCTCAAGAAGAAGTGAGTACATACTCATTTTCTTTTTTGAAAAGGAAAAAATTGCACTGGCTTTTGTAAGCCTACAGGCAATAATAAGCTCCCCAGGATTCCATGAAATCGTAAATGCCAATCCAACATTCCTTTGATATATGACATTCTGATTTTCACAGAGAATCAATGACCAGAATGTTCTTTATTTCCACCGTCTTTTGTTTCTCAATTTACTCTTAAAAATGTATTTTCTTATGTAATTGTAATGGCAAAGATCAGCTGCCACCTGGATTTGATTGGGTAAAAAAAAAACAAACACTTTTTCCTTAAAAGCAGAAATCATACAGGTGTTTTGTTTGTTTGTTTGTTTTTTTGAGGGGAATCTTTGTGGCATGGAGACGATACAAAAGTCACGTTACTTTTTGTTTCAGTGACAGCCATGTTAAGTGACACTTCATAATTGAGTGGAACAAAGGGGAGGGAGTGAAGTGAATTTTATCTGCAACTGCTATGCAGGCAGATTGCCTACCATTCTCTCACCAAAGATTGCAGGGGTGGTTTTGGGGTTACTACACGGTTATATATACAGGGCTGGCTTCATTTTGATCCTCTTTATGGCTTCACTGAGTATTTTAACACTTGGCCACATCTTTTACTGCCATAACTGTAGGTAGCGTTTCCCATCTCCCACTCTTAGGCTGGGCTGTGGGCGACAATATCTGAAACATCAGCAGTGCCTGCAAAGAAATAACCCCAAACTAAATTAAAGAAAACACAACAAACAGCAAGGTGATTGGCTTCAGCTCCTCTAGGTCAGCCATATATGTATGTGGACAGCAATCAGATTGACTTTTGTAAGCAGAGCGCTGTAAGAACAGCAGTTTAAAATAGATTGTATTCTCTTGCATCTCAGGGCAACGTGGATGTAAAGAGTGGTTTTGCTTAAGGTTGTATGTTCAAATGATTGGCCGGTGTCTGTAATGTTACAGTAAGTTCCAGAGATTCCTACCATGTAGTGAATGCTTTTGCATATCTTTTTTGACTGCCAAGCTGTTTATAGACATTGTCTCTAAAAGTCTGCAGGTGTTTGTGCAGACATGATTATTTTGTATCACACTTGTTTTCTGTAAAGCCTTCCTTCATTCTGCGTATGTTTGCTCTGATGTATGCGTTCATACATGATTACAGAGCAGCTTGACTTTCCTCAAGTGGTGCTTTTGTCATTTAAACTCTTCCTGGGCAAAATACTGAAATGAACAGTGTAATTTATGACAGATGCTTTTGACAAAATGCAATTATTTTCTTAGCAGCTTCTAGTGCTCTGTTTCCTTAGGCATTTGGACAAATAAAATACATACCACTTTGGACTACTGTCTCCTCCAAAAAAGCTATCCCCTCCATCCATCAGTGCATACTAGTTTCCTTTCCCAAAACGTATACTGTACTGTGTTAAAAAAAAAAGGAGAAGAAAAAGGGGGTGCATGTTTGTAGCTATCTGTTCATCAGAAGCTGTGTAGCTACAGCAGCATGGAACTTTATGCAGGCAGTTTTAATCTGCTGAGAAGAGCCATTGTGTTAGGTACAACCCTAAGGTTATGATTTATGCAGTGCTGCATGGTACAGCAAGAGAATGGAAGGACAGGTATATCGTGGAAACAGGACATTTCTAGCTTTGCTCTAATGGTTCTAAGCCCAGAGCACTTTGTTTCTGTCCGACTGTACTCCTGGAACTGCGGCAGGTGTTCCAAAGCTTGGAGTGATGTAATTCAGACAGCTCTTACCTGGATACGGAGTATTAATTTCAACCTTTGCTCCACCATGTAATTTAATAGGATGAAGATCGATTGTAGGGAGTAACTTCATAAAGACTGTGTCCACTTAAGAGTCTTTTCTGGTCCAAAGACCATTTAACTGCAGTAACCTCATGGCTCCGGGGAGTTCATAAACTCTTCTGTCTGCCTTTTTTCTTCACTTTTTTAAAAAAAATGTCTGTCTGAAGTGCCCTGCTGTCATTGTTTTTCTCTCCTCATACGATAAAAAGTAGCGTATTTATGTGTGTGTTTTAATGTGGGTAAGAGAAAAACATTTTGTGAAGCTGAATGCTATAGTTTGGTCAAACCTTCACTCTAATATCTGTATAAAATGAATTTCAAGCTGGCCCTATAGAGACTGCTTAGATAAATCAGACCATCCTTCCTCTGTGACTGATGTAGCTCAGAGCGGAAGTAATTTTAGTACAGAGAGTACGGGATTTTCATAGCAGTTACTGCTCTTAAGATGCAAGCTCTTAAAAACAAATAAAAGGATTCCTGTTGTTTTATATACAAGACAAAATAATAGTTATGAACTTTATTTCAGCAGGTGCAAAACCAAAAAAGGCAAAGAATTCTGAGCCTAAAAGTAACTTGGATGTGTTGAAAAAAATTGAGGTAAGATGTGCTTAACCTTACGGAATGTACAACACAAATTACTGAAGGAGAACTAATCCTCTGATACAGTTTCTGGGATAACTGCATCAGCCTTTCTGACCTGGTGTTGTTACCTTGTCTGACAAAAGTTCTGCTGTATGGTAGCACAAGGGAGAGGAGAAGGATGAAGGATAGCAATGGAGAAACTGGTTTTATTTTTATTTAGTTTTATTCTATTTAACACATCATTCCGCTGTTCTTCATGGTATAGTTATGTGGTGTAGTTGTTAAAAACAGACCTTACTGAAGAAGGAAACGGTTCCAGAAATTTTATATTGGTGATTGTTTCAGCGCTTCACTGATGATGGAAATAAACCCATTAGAAACATACAGAAAGAGAATTTAGGATGGAAGTGACCATGGTTTTGGTGCTGACTGCGCACCATGTGGAAAGGGAAAGCTGAAAGGTGAAATCGCCTTACATTTTTTTCTGTTGATGATGTATCAGCAGTTCAGTGCAGATACTTTTGGTTTTGGTTACACTTTTTATCAAATACGATGTGACTTTTCTACTGCGAGTTATTCCAAGAGTGGATGGTAAAGGGAATTAATCATCTCAATTTATTTCACAAGGCATGCTTTTTTTATACTTGAAGCTTGATGACTTACACTCAATAAAATAAGTTCTTACAACGTTCTAGTATTTCACATCATGTTGTCTTTAGATATTGACAAAGAATATTTCTAGAATATTGTATGGTATCTTGCTGTTAACTGCAACATAACACTCCCATTGTGAGGACGGCATGCTGTTGCCATAATTTTGGATTACAAGAGTAAGTGAATGTGTATTCTGACAGGAGCTGGAAAAGAAGGATGATGAAGAAGAAAAGTCTGATGATGAGAAAGAGAGAACAAAAGATAAAGAAGGTGAAGATGATGAAGAAGCAGAAGAACCAGAGGAATATGATGAAGAGGAACATGAAGAGGTGTTTTGTTTGGTTTTCTACTTACACCAATCATATAAAAGTCATTGAGCAGTGTATTGGCTGTCAGACAAAGAAATGTTCCTAGCTTTTCTGAATTAGAAGGGGAGCTGTGGGAAAGGCACTGTGCCATTGGTTTTCCTTGCTGTAGTACAGTGCTGTAGTTAGGCAGCTGCTTTAGGCTTGTTACTCCCAAACGGCTCTGAAAGAAAGAATGTGTCCTGCCACAAACAATACGTAGAACTGTTAATTTTCATCATCACAACAGGGCACAACATGTTACATTTTAAAAAGATCTTCTTCCAGAGATACCAGAAATTAAACTTCATTTCTCATTTTTCTTTCACAAGAAATGAACTTGTGTTATCATTTCGAAATTTTTGTGCTCAATTAGTTTAAAACATGTTTCTTCTACAAATTGTCTCCTTCACAGGAGTGATAATATAGTGATTGCCTTATATATAAAGATAGCAGTACTAAATAGTATACAATTATATAGTAGTATATAAAAACAGTATTTTGGTCTGCGTTATGTTTTTGCTTAGGAAAATGACTATATTTCTTCATACTTTGAAGATGGAGATGACTTTGGTGCTGGCAGTGATGACAATATGGATGAAGCAACATACTAGCTGCTGTTGCTGGGTGGTACACTGTTTAAGCCTTACATTACCTGAAGCAGAATCCTGGAGGTAGGCTGAGTATTACTGACTAATGCTTTAGCTCTTTTGGATTCAAGCATACTCTCCAAAAACATATGGAACAATTTTTTGAAATTGTTTTATGTTGTGAAATAGGATCCTGTATCCCATATTTTGTTCATTTGCCGTGTTTTGCAGACAAGGAATTTTTTAAGCTCGTCTGAAATGCCTGCTGATGGAGCAAGCTTTGTGCCAGTATATGGCCCCTGCACAGAAAAAATGTATCCATTTTTGTTGAATTGTGCCTAAGCATTTGCACTACTAAGTTCTATGCTTTAGCTGTTAAAGCATGAAAAGAAGTGAAATTGCTCATAACTAGAGCAAAGCAAAAGTAGGGCCCTTATGGATGAAAGCTGCCCATATTTGGCAGCTGACGTCTTTGAAGGAATTGATGTTAACTTCCGAATTCAGGTGACTGAAAATAATTGACCACTAAGCACTTTAATATAAACTGACTTGAAAAGACTGTAGAGAGTACAGACCAACAAGGTAATGAGTATTTTGAGGAGGTACTCTTCTAGTCAGCAGAACTCTTACCTTTAGTATACTGTTTAAAAGGAACAGTAATATTTAACATGTTTACATTGCCTGTATGCATAAGTATTTGTTAGGGGTAATGAAGATGGAGAGAAAGTATGTAATTCTAGTTGTTACCAGTGGCATGCAGTTTGAAGGGACAAGCTTTACTCCCCCTCAGTTTTTCTGCCTGTTAAGGCAATATTAACCTTCCTACCTCGCGGAGCTGTTCAGTGAGATGGCAGATTGCATCTATGGAACAAGGCATTCGCTTACTTTCCTACAAAACAAACAACATTTACAGAACGCAGATCAGTACAAAAGGACATACATGGAAGAAAAGGATGTGGTAAAATATTTTGATAGTGAAAAATTAGGAAAATATGAGTGCTCAGAATAGCAAAACTAGGACATTAAGAAACTTATTTAAGATCCAACAGCCAAAATGTAGAAAATTTATTTCTGAGTTTAGAAACTAGAGGGACACAATGATAGAGCAATCTCTGTGTCCCTCCATCCTTTGATTATAAAAAAATATGTATCAGTGTTACTGTTTATCAGATTATTACATTATCAGTTTTGCTGCAACTTGAACGTTCCGTTCCCTGTAACTGGTTCCAGTAGCAGGACTAATGAAAAGAAAATGTTGTAAGAGTAAACCAAATTTTGCCAGCAGTTTTCCCTGAAGCGTGGCATTTTGTCAGGCAGTACTTCCCTCACTGCTGACTACAAAGTAATACTGCATTATTCTGTGGAGTATTCTATGCAATAAGATATGGCATTCTGATAAATTACCTATCAGTTCTAAAGGAAATTAGAAGTGACGTGTCACAGCTCAGTGGTACGCTAATTGTATTTTGGAGGAGTGTTCAATAAACATTCTGCTGAACTATATCGGAAATATGTTCTGTTCGTTTTCTTTTGGCAACATACCTGCTAGCAGTTGTTCTGACAGTCGTGCCCATTTCTTCTTTGTGGTACATGACTGAAGGTGTTGAAATAAGGAAAGGCTGTTGAAAGGTAAATGAGATAATTCCTGCAACTCACACAAGGAAAAGAAAGTCCCTTTGTCAAAGGCAGAAGAACTAGAGAGTAAACACTAGAGTAAAACCAGTACTACACACATAATAATTTGGCCACTGCTGTGGCTCGCTTGAGCATATGACTCTTTGTTGGAACAGATGACTTTCTTCATTCACCACCTTTAAAAGCTGAAGTGTGGTCACATCCGTCCTGCAGAGGCAACCACAGTGTCTCAGGACGGACCTGCACATAAGGCCACAACTGAAGAACAGCCTGTGTCCTGTGCTACGGTACTTCTGAAATGGAACGAGGTTGTGCTGTTCCAGAGGCATAATGCTCACAGCCATTCTTCTAAGTTGGTATTTCTAATTGTTTGGGATTTATTCCAAGACCATAACGTTGGTAAAATGTAGTCTGTTCACTGGGTCTAACAAACATCAGACTTGGATGGATCTAGCTGGGACTGGAGTTGGAGGCAGCCTAAGCAAGTAGCTGTGTGGTGCTTATCTTCTTTCTGGGGTTGAACTAGAACACAAACTTAATTTTTCATGCCTATTTCTTAATACTGTTTTCACAGAACTAACACGTTCCAACAGGAACTTTATACAGAAAAGTTCCAATTTAAACAAGGCAGGCACAGGACTAACCTTTAACCTACCAGTCACGGTATGCCAGCTGTGAATGCTGCATGCAGCTACTGCCAACAAGCACGTGTTGGCCGAGGGGTGTTTTAGATCACACAGAAAAGTAGCCAAAAGAAATACAAGTAGAGGCCTTTTATAAGACACACGAAATACACAGAGTTAAGAATACACTGTAAGCACTACTTTCACTGCAATCTCAAATGAAACTTTTATTTAATGCATTTTACTTATGTTCTTCTAAAAGCGGAGGTGCGGAATGATTTTAAATAAGACTAGCATCCTCATTCAGGATTATTTTACAAAGTTATAGTTGGAACCTTTATATAAACAGTTATACAAAGATTATCTGTGACAACATATTCCAAAATATAGCAGATTTAAAAGCATTATAAAATGGTATCCAGCAGTGCAATATGCACTTATATTTCAAACCCACTTCCTGACCGGCGTGTTGTAGTTAATCTACAGTGTGATTTACCATTCAGTTTGTTTTGATATTATAAAGCCACTTTCTAAAAGACTAGCTTAACAATTAACGTGGTCTATCAGATTTTCGTTTCATACAGAGCAGTTGCTCAGTTTATTCGGGTGATGATGCACTGCCGTTCACACTGCACTTTGGAAAAGACAGTAAAAATCCCCACATCTTGCAAATAGCAAAACCAGCTGTTTGTACCTACGTCCTACAAAAAATCTCCTTCCAAGGTTGTATTTCTTGACAACAGAAACCTTCTAATTTAAAGACGTGCCAAATAAAATACACTACATAACAGCAAAGACGTGCCAGACTCTTGGTCACAGTATTACTATTACTGAACAAAACTGCTTTCTTTTTCTCTTTTCAACTGCTTTCCATCCCACTGTTAACAACTCAGTGCCAATGAGCCACAGAATGCTATAAGCCCAAAGCCTGAGGTACACCAAAGAACCATTCAGCTCTGACCCCAGACAACAAGCAACATTTAACAAAAAACAGTTAACTCAGTGAAACAACTGTGGAAATTCAGAACACTTTGAATGTGGTAGCAATTCAATACCGGCCTGTTCAGGTACATGTGGTAAGTGAGGCTTTGTTACATAACCACAGCAGCTAAAATTTCCTAAGAAATTAAAGGATAAAGAATTAAAAATGCTGAGGTTTCATAGAGAACGAGGAGGATAGAGGCAAAACAGCAGATCAGCTTTGACCAAAAAGCTGACAAACCAGGCAGCAGGTCCCAGCCTAGGAGGAGCATGGCTCGTTTGTCTTCAACGTGCCAAAACTGATACGTGGAGAAGTGCAAGTCACCTGTTTTTTAAAGTTCACTTGCTTTTACAGTTTCAACCATCGGAGCTGCATCGTCACGCTGGCCACCAGGTTATTTCACAGTACAGCTTTCTTACAGGCTGTACCAGAACTGGCACCTGAACACTCGTGTTTGTGTTAACAGCAGGTGGTTGTCAAGAAAAGAACAATTACGTAACAAGATTTTTGAAAACTTGTGTAATGCAAAACATGAAATCCACACTGACCTTAATTCCAATCCTTGTGTGGAAACTGTGAGCAGCCAGACTAGCTCCAGATAAACTGCTTGCAGTGAACAGCCACCTGTAATAGCTCACAGGCCCAGCTGTACAATGGCTTCCTTCATGCTTCAGGCTACACTTCCAGTGGTGTGTAACACCTCCTGTTTCATGTTGGCCCACAACGTCAGAGGCAGATCTTGGTGACTATGCTGGTATCTGCTCATCCATGCATATCAGCTAACGGTGACTATGTTGAAAAAGAGTATTTTGTAGCTGAGAATTTGCTGTATCACACAGCGTTATTGTGCTCTTTGTATCTGCTGAAGTTTCCATCAGAATAAGAAGGAGGCATTACTTGCAGAGCAACCTACATACGTTCATCCGATTCATGTTCACACACTTAGAACACCAGCACGGGGGTCAACAGATGGTGGCATATGCCTTTCTTTTCAAAATTCAAAACAATACTTGCTTTCTCAGACTTGTCACACTGCATACACAATCAGGACAATCACAGCAGAGATTACGACAGAGATTAAATTGAAAAGTTAATGATATTTTCCCACTTCTCACTTTTTAAGTCTGCCTAAAGTAAGTCAGTTAACTTCAGCTTTGGAAATCAGTATTACTTCAGACAGGACCAGGGACATCTTACTTCACAAGGCAAATATAACAAAAGGTTATAGGCAACACATCAGTTTTATTGAAAAATACCCAGAGTACACAAGAATCTTTTTTTTTTCCTGTATGCTTTTTTGTTTGTTTTTCTCCTGTAGCATTTTCAGGTAGGGAAGAAAAGAAGGTGGAAGGTACGTTTGTTCATGAAACCAAGTGAAACATTCAAGAAAAGAGTGGTTGAAGAATACCAACTGAAGAACAGTTTGAAGCTGCAGCTGGTCAATTCTGCTGCAGCGTCATTTTCTTGCTAGCAGCTATAGAATCTCATCTGAAGTTTTGTATCAGCTCTCAGGAAAAAGCTGGTATTCCAGATTCGTGGGCAAGTGACCATTAGCACACCCAGAACCCAGTAACTACTGCCTGAAGATCAGTTGCTGAGATAACTGGAGGAAGAAAAAATAATTACTGTAAAATAAAGACTAATGAAGTAATCACAGCATAGTGCCACGCATCTTCACTTATTTCATTTCGTATGGAGCTGACCAGAAGAGGAAGTGCAGTCCAGTCAAGTCAGTAGAGGATTATCATGGAGAGGGATGGGAAGTTCTGAAAAGATCCTCAGCTGTGCTGAAGAACATAGGATGTACACAGCAACACGTACGACATAAACAGCAACCAAGCTACCCTCCCGTCTATACTGGGAAGTACTGCAGGACGGGTTGATCACAGGCACAGAATTCTAATCTTCCACCTTAAGTATGAGCCACTGCTTCTAAGAAAGGCTTCTAACTAAAGGTGGACTTTATAGTGGCGATTAATTATGGAATGATTGAGTTTTAAGAACTCTGTAAGAAAAATAAAACTATAGGAACATAGTCTTAACTTGCAACTGTAAACTTGATATTAAAATGTCAATTGTACTATGCATTCTATAAATACTTTAGAAGATAGATATCCCCAAATGCCCTCTTCAGGGCTGTAAAATGTACAGTGAAATTCCTTACGTTAGTTCAAACTCCCTTTTTTTACCTCATCATTAATTAGAAAACATACACCTATGAAAACAGAAAAAAAGTGCAAAGCTTCAAAGAGAATTTTGTATCTTAATTTATATCCTAATCTTGCACCCAGATCTCCTTCTGAAGCACATCACAGGATTCTGTCATCCACAGAAATATCCTCGTACTGGAGCACTGCCCATAAAGTTAAATCACACATCAGCATTTTCTCTGCCTTCCAGATGCGTTTTACATTCTGTGGTTTCATCTAATGCTATGTTATATGCCTATGGATGACATTTGCCAGGGGTTTCTGATTGTAAGGCTGGTGTTCTCCTTGACTATCCACGTTGATGTTACTGCCTGGGTTTCTTCCATTTCCTATTTGTTTCTGATGCGATGCTGCTGTGACAAAGGAGTAGGCAGATTCCACTGTAGAATGGTGACTCACGTCTGCTTTCACTAAAACTTCATAATACAGGAGATAAAAAACGGGAGTTATTATGCCAATAATCAACATGATCACTACGGCTGTCCACCACCCTATCCCCCAATCTGCTCCGTAGTACGGATCCTTGCGTTTTTTACTTCTACCATCCGTCTCGAAACAGACCTGTTGGGCTGCTAAGGCAGAAACCACTTCATTAAGATTCTCTCTCTTTGTATCATTACACTTCACAATTTCTTCTATATCTCGATCCACTTCTCTTAAGAAGTTGCCAGCAGTCTCACTAGCCGTGAATTTATCAGCAGGTGCTGCTTCCTGCGCTTCAGGGGAGCAGTGAGCAGGCCGAAGAGCTGTTCTTCCTTTGGGAGAAACGTGTGTTTCAGTCAATACACTGAACTTTTTCACTGGGATTTTGATAGATCTCAGGGCAAAAAAGTCTTGATCGTTGATAAGATTGTTAACTCTCTTGATATCTGCAACCTGAAAAAAAAAGAAAAAGAAAAAAGAAAAGAGTAATAGTTTAAATAGCAAGGATTCATGGACCTGAACTCTTTTAAAAGTTCTGAATTCTTGAGAAATAAAGCTCTTCCCTAATGAGAGAAAGGAGTAACTTAGACCCAAGTGGCCTCGAAGCAGTTAGAGGTCAAAGACCAAACCTGAACAGCGCTGAAGCAAGAAAGTATTTATGGATCCTCGCTTCTGATGACAATTATGAAACCCATTTCATGCACTTCACTTAATGTACATTAAACTACCACTGCAAACTATCTCTGTTAAATGAACAGGACTTTGCCCTCGTGTTTAGCTAGTACAGCAAGTGGCTGTGTGCCTTTAATCACATTCACAACTTCTGAGTACAGATTAAGAGCACCCAGTGCACCTGTCCACAGCGGTTTTGATACTACTCCTGCTCTGGAGTGCTAAACCAGAAACAAAGCATAGCTTAGCACACCATCATCTTCCCTCAGCAGGTCACTTCTCCCTTTCCATTCGTGCTCAGAACAAATCTCTCTTTCCTCTTTAAGAGGCTCAGATTTGACATCTCGCAGGAAATACTCCACAAGGGTTTCACTGCCTTAGAAGAACCAGCAGCTTCATTCTCACACAGCGGTTCTGTGAAGGCGTAACAGAGAGTCACAAACCTCGTGATAATCAACGCAGTGATAATTAAGCACCTAAAGTCAGCACTTTGTTGTAACACAAGAACACAGAAGAATACGGAATTTTTTTCTGTTAAGGACCAGAGATCCTTCCTGTCCTCGCTGGGAGGGCAGTATCTACGTAAGACATTACAGACAGAAACAAGGAAGTTCAGAGCAAGGTCTAGAGACCCTTTTCCTTGTAACTGCTTCTCTTCGAACAGATATTTGGGCCGTAAAAACTACTCTGGAACAACCAAACCGTGCCTACTGCCTGCACTAACCTTGTAACACATCAAGTGTTTCTACTTCTACGACTGTATTTATTGAAGCAACCACGTCAGACTGGCATCAAAGCACTGATAAATGCAGCGTTCAGCTGGGTGTTCAGCAGCCCCGCGGCACTGCAAACTGCGTTTACCCAAAGCCCGAGCCCCTTTCAGCGCTTCGTTACGCTAAGCCCTGTCACGACCGTCAGAAAGCTGCGTGAGGACGCCGGCCCATCAGCCCACGGCGGGAGGGCTCCGCCGCTCCTGCCGCCCAACGAACGCTACCGGCCCGGCTTCTGGGCGCGGAGGCTGAGGGCCTGCCCGCGGCCGCGCACTCACCGAGCAGCAGTACTGCAGCGCGATGGCGTTCAGCGTGTCCCCCTGCTGGATGTCCCTCGTCAGCAGGGTGATGCCGTCCAGCCTGTCCCTGGACGCGCTCCGCCGGACCTTCTCCCTGCCCCGCGGCCGCAGCTCGAACACGTCGCCGTCCTCCTCCGGCCCCTCGCCGTCCGCGGGGTACGGGCGGCCGCCTCCGGGCGGCTGCGGCGCGGCCGGGAGCTGCGGGCCGCAGCCCGGGCCCCTCCCGGCCATGGCTGGCGGGACGGGCGGCACACGTGGCACCCCGAGCGGGGGCCCCGCCGGCCTCAGCGGGACGCGCAGGCCCCGCGCGGGGACGGCCCCGCGCCCCGCTCCGGCCCTCCTTCCCGGCGAGGCCGCGCCCGGCCCCGCTGCCCGCCCCTCCCCGGAAGGGGCCGGGAGCCGTCCCCGGAGCCGCCCGCACCTGCCCCGGCCGGGGCCGCTCCCCGCGGCCGCCGCGTCCGCACGGCGCACGCTCCGCGCCGCCGCCGGAGGGGGACGGCCGAGCGGGGCGGGGGGGACGCGGGGACGCCGCGCTGCTGCGCGCCTGTGCCTGAGGGCTCCTATCGGGAGAGCCGCGCGCCTCGGCGCGGCGGTCGGGCAGGAAAGAACGCTGCCGCTGGAGCAGTGGGGAGCGATAGGAGCAGGAGGAGGCGAGGAGGAGACTTCCCGGGCTGCGCGGGCGCTGAGGGCGGGGGGTGTTTCTTCGGCCCTGCTCGGAGCTGCTCCCCGCGGCCGCGGGCGGGACGGGCTCCGCCTCGGCACGGGGCCCCGGCCCGCTGCCCTGCCGGGCTCCGCTGGGCCCCGCGTGCGCAGTGCCTCAGCACTTCTTCTTGTGCAAACTGAGGAGGTCGGAAATGCGCCGGGTACTAAAAAACGCAGAGTTCTTTTATGACTTTAGTTCTGAGAACCACACGTGACACAAGGGCGAGTGCTAAAGTACTGTGTGTCTGCAGCGTGGCACTCGCAACCTGGAGAAGACCCGTGTTTCCAGGCACTGTAAAACAGGCTGTCGAAGTAGCTTTTGTTTCACGGCTGTTTTGGTGTTGCTTTAGTCAAAATAAGATTTAATTTTTGCCTTAGGGTACTGCTTTGTTATGGACAAGGAATAGTAAAATCACTTGAGTTGGAAGTGGCCCTTACAGGTCTTCTAGTCCATCTCCCCTGCATGGAACCCACATCTGCAGCTAGAGTAGGTTGTATCTGAAGGCAGTGGCTGGGTCTGAGTGAGATGATGGCCTTAAATTAGGATGGGAGGTTATGCCAGGGGAGGTTCAGGCTGGATATTGGGGAGAATTTGCTCTGCAGAAGAGTGAGCTGCCCAGGAAGGTGGTGGAGCCACTGGACCTGCAGGTGTTCGAGAGCTGTGTGGATGGGCTAACAGCTGGACGGGGTGATCTTTGTGGTCTTCTCCAGCCTTCGTGCTGCTGTGATTGTTGTGTTTTGTGATGAAGCACAGGGCAGAGCTAAGCTGCCACCTTTTAAAGAGGAAAGTGTATTGCCAGCAGGAAGCTGGACTCAGTTAGTAGAAGCTGACCTGCGGGCTTTTGTTCTGTGCTGGTGAAATTACTGCTGTTGATGCCAAACCTAACTGTTACTTTCTCAAATGGAAGTTTGTTACACTTCAGAGAAGCATTTCTGAGTAGCTGAGGAGTTGAAGGAGGGATATTTTATTTGCTACAAATTATTTGAGGGCATCAGCACAGTCAAGGCCTGCTCAGAAAGAAGCATATTTTTACTATGGGTCAGATGTGCAGCTTGTGCTAATTAACAGCTGCACTCAGCACCTCAGATGCAGCTCACCACAGGAGCTCCTGTGTGGCAACAAGGAGCTTGGATGGGCAGATGATGTGGCAAATGCTTCAGTATGCTTTCAGGGGCGCTGGAATAATTCTAACAAAATGTAGGTTGCTCTGGAAGTAATGCTGTCTATTTATTTCTATGGAAACTAAAGCAGATAGAGTGCAATAGCACTGATAGACCACATTCTCAGCTATGAAACACTGTTTTTCAGCGTAATCACCACCACTGATGATGGACAAGAATATGCGTGCCATGTTCATAAAAAATGGGCATGACTTTCTGGAGCATACCCTGTCTTTCACGTTGCTGACACCGCTTCTGAAACACGCCACATACCTCTCACTGTGCTCACATCCACCGTTTGGTCTCCAGAAGCATCGAGCAAACGCTGATGAATGTCGGTGGATGCATTTTTTTTCCTGTTGGAGGAATTCGGTAGTAGCCCTCTGTTCCATGTGCTCTTCCACATCAGACGCTGTTGTGCCAGACTGCCCTCCTGCTGCCCTCTGTCATGCCACAAGCAATGAAATACTGATGGGAAGGCTCAGCCGTATCATACTGCCATACCGACATCGTCCTCTGACGCTGTGGGCTAACGTAACAAAACAGGAGGCATTACTTTAGGAATAGCCCTTGTAGGTGGGATTTTCCACCAATGCTCCCGCTGTATGTCCAGAAAGAGCAATATGCCTTTCTTAAGTTAACAAGATTTAATTAATTTCCCATCAGCCCTAAGCTTTCTTTTGGGATCTCAAGTTGCTAAGAAGTAATTATAACAAAGCAAACGAGAATTCCATCTATTGAGAGGTGCCGTACCATATCTGGCAAAGGATATCTATAGCACCAACCCATTTTGTGGTGGTGTTTAAAGGAATCTTTCAGGAGCAGAGATGAAGTGGCTGTAGTTGTCTGTAGCTGGGAAACTGATGACTCAACCCCTATTCATGCTGCTGAAAGGCTGCTTTATGAGACCTGCCGAGCTGTGGGTGGACCTGGAGCAGTCTGAAGGCAGGCATCATACCCAGTGATGCCTACAGCAGTGTCTGATGGGCGTCCCTTCATATGCTGTTCATGGCATATCTTTCTGGAGATTTTCTTTAATCTCCGGCTGGTGGAGCTACAAAAAAGGTCAGGGCAGGGAATTTCACTGTTTCTTTCATCCAGGGAGGTGTACCACCAGGTCAGAATAGAACTGCTGAAGCAGCACTCCGCATTAGAGGGGGAATGAAAGTACTGGAGTTTGCTTTGACCTTGCTACACCCCTGTGTGTAACCATTTGTAAGCAGTGACATTTTCCCATCAATAACAAAAGGGTATATTCCAAACTTGATGAGCAAGACTGTAGCTGCATATCTCCCATGAATGCTAATAGGAATACCTCTTTTCTCCATCCTCGTGTAAAGTTACTTTGCATATCCTAATAGTGCATTCTCAGTGAGCAGTGGGGTCAGTGTTAATCGCTCCATGGCATTCCAAGAGCAAAGGCAGGGAGCTCCACCACGTTCCCCTTGGTCATGCTATGTCTGGTGTGCATTAATCACAGTCAGGAATTCAGGTATTCACACAGACGTATCTGAAGGAAACAATAGAAAGAAGCTCTAAAGAAGATGTAAGAGGGGTGATGTGGTCTTGAAGTTGCATTTAATTAAGAAAAAAAAGTTTGGAAATTTCGTATAAATAATGTCCCACAACACTTTTTACGAAGTCACTTTCATTCATAGTGACAGGGCTAGATTGTGATATTCACATGGCTAGCACCAATATCTAATCGTATACTTTAATTACTTGATTGAAAAGATAAGCTATGAGTCACCAAACGGTCCACCTTATGATTCACACAGCCTTTACCCATCTCTGCTTCCCTCTGTAGCATTTGGGAGCAGTATGAAAGCTGTACAGTGCAGTTGGATCAGGGTAGTTCTGCAGCTCCAGAGAAGTCCAATGAAGAGCTTCTCTAGGGAGGCCTGGCTGTGAGATGTGCAGTGTGCAGGGAGAGCACCTGTGGAAGGGCTGCAGAGTTATGCCAGAGGTGAATAAAGCTAGATTTGCAGGCATTTGCAGAGGAGTCTGTTCTCCAGTGGAAATATTTTCATCTATGTGTCTAACTGTGAGTACTGTAATCCAAGCCTCGATTCTCAAAATGTGCATAAATCATAAACCTTGGTCCACACGTTTGGGTTAATTTCACTTAGAAGTACAAATACAAAATTTAATTAGCAGTAATACGATTTGGATGAGAATAAATGCTAATTAACAACATTTTATTATTTCCTAATTTCGTATTTCTTTTTTCTTTTTTTTTTTTGCTGCTTCCTGTCATTTATTTGACTGCAGTTCATTACTTTTTAATCCTTTCTAAATTAGGTGTGTATTTATTATAGAAATACTCTGTACACCTTTCATTTCACAACCAGTAGAGCGCATTGGCTGAATGATGCTTATTTTTAATAAATAATAAAGAACTTACTTGGAAGTAATTTTCCTTTTACTTTGCACAGTGTGGATGTCCCCTGAATAAGGAAATCTGCCAGTGAAACCAATCAGTAGCAGAAAAGGCAGAAAGCAAAAATGGTCTACAGTCCTTAGAACAGTTATTTCATATATTTTACATGCAGATTTTCCTTTAAAATTCTGAGTTACTACTCATGTATCTCTGCAGCAATGCATAAGATCTTCTGTAGTTCCAGTTTCATCTCTGTGGATCTCCAGTTAACCAGCTGTTACTTTTTGGTATCGCTTCCTTGAGTTCAGTTAATGAACCGTTTCAGAACTCAGCTCCTTTCTTCTCTGAAGGAATTTTTAATTGTAGTCAAATATTTCTTTCATATTTTTTAAATTAATTACATGTTATGTACTTGTTAACTTTTGCTCACTGTTTCCTTTGGCTCACAGTTTTTGGGAATGTGGTTCGTTTGTATCCTCTCCTCTCTGAGTTTCAGTGTCATTTCTAAAGTGCAGACACCAGATCATAGCAGTTCAGATGTGCTTCTCGTTAATACTACGTAAAATGGTAAATGATTCCCTCCCCTATCCCCCTGCAGCTGTGGTCATTAATATTCTGTTGGTGTATCTGAAGGTCACACTAACTGTTCTGTCACAGAGCATTGCCCTGGATGTGCAAGGTGAGCTGCTTCTCCTCTATGCAGATTCTGCAGAGGAAAATGATCCAGAATACCATCGGTAAGGAAGGTACAAACTCCATTTTGCTTCTGAAAGTGTTCCGTGGTGTTAACATGATTTGTTTTTGTGGGACCAGCTTGCCAAGTGAGCCACTGCACTGCAGTGCTGACATTTCCTTTCTGCTAATATTGACATCACAAACAATCAGTCGTAATGTTTAGATTTAGATGGAGAAGGTGTTGAGCAGCAGCAAATCTGTTTGTGTTCCTGGTAGAACTACATAATACAAATATTTTCATTTTGTTTAGATGGAGTTTATATTTCTTAATGGAGAATGCTTTTTGAGGCCTACCAGCTAATTTTGAATCAGTTTAACAGCACTTCACTGTTTGCATTGCTCTGTGTGCCACACAGCAAAGCCAGATCCTCCAACTCTCCAGTTTACTGTCATTCAAGAATCTGAATTAAACTAGATTGTGCTAGTTGTAGAAGGTAGTTCTTTTGTTTTCTTTTTGTTCTGTTTTGTTTTCCTTTCTTTACCTTTTCATAAGTGACATCTCAGACTACCCTTGATGTCATTTTGGCTAGATTTGCTGTTGGTCTGCCTGACACTCCACTGCTGGGGCAGTCTGCTCTGTCGTTTGGACAGGTGGAGTACTGTTAATCTTCCCATAAGATACTGACAAACAGCAGTGAGCCAGCAGTCCCCATAGGTAAGCATTTTTGAATGCTTTAGATGAAAGGTACAGAAATCAACTACATTTTGAAAAGCATTTTCCCTAAGAAAATTTCTCATCTGTGTGTAACTAAATTAGTAACTAAAACAAGTCTTTTTTCTTTTACTCTGTTAGTATAAAAGTGATTAAAAGTAAAATGGATAATGTGTCCCAACTGTCTGTAATCTAGAATGCTCATTACTATGTCGCTTATAAAATGGTTGTGCTTTTCATATAAAACGTGCTGCTTTTGTATTTGCCTGTATCTTTGTCAGCCATATTAAATAACAATTGTTGCAAATTTAACACGATTTTATTATATTTTAACCTCTATGAAACTTCTACGGAAATCAATCATCCTATTAAACTTTTTTAAGCACTTAAGGTGTGATTACAAATCCCCCATTTATGACATAAATAGGAGAGTGATCTAATAGACAGAGAAACACTTTATCAGGGGCATTTTCATGAATTTTAAAAAAGATTCCTTCACCCCTGTTCTCTTACAGCTTTTGTGTTTCCTTTCAATTCAGCTTCTATACGGGACAGCAGAATGCATCAAAAAGCTTTACGTTCTTTGACTGAGTATCAGATTTGTTAATGCAAATACATGGCGAGTAATCCGTCCGTGAGGAGAGACAGTAGCACTGGCCACACAACATCAGTAAAATGTTTACAAGGTATTAATAAGCCTACTGTGACAAGATGTATTTGATGGGAAGCAACGAGGAATTTGTTTTATTAGTTTTCCTCCACCCTCTAGTAATAAATCTTAAAAGCTTCAATATTGATTCAACGAAATGAATGGCTGAGTCCTTCTGGGGAGGCTCTGACAAGGGGACAAATGCTTCCATGGTTACGTTGTGCTATGCGGCATGGTTACTGAGCTTTGTTGGTTTCCTCCCTCTGCCATTGAAGTAAAATAACAAACCACAGGGAAGCACCACACATGGTGGGCATAAACTGGAAACAACTTTAAAGATCGGGATTGCTGATCTTACACAGATTTTAAACAATATGGTCTTTATTGATTTGTACTCTATACCCCAAACACGCACTTCACTATTCTCTCTTCTGTGTCTCTTTCTCATGGAACCTTTTTATTACTTATTTGAGACACTTTTAACTTTTGATTTGTAATAGCATAGCTCTAAGGCTGTGTGGGAGTCTGTTTCATGTCAGTGTAAAGTTTTTTATACGTTTCTAGAAGTATTTTGTGTTCAATAATGTTACTGCGTAAACATATATGGAATTTACATGCAATTGTTATAGGCTGCTTTCCAGCATGGCATAATTAAGATGTTTGCTTTTCCATCTCCTTGCTTCTTTTGTACCCAAATTTCAGGTGTCACAGGGATGAGGGTGATAATATAGAAGTCAGTTCACATTAATGAAAATAATGAGTAAGTACAGGTATTTCCTTAGCTTAAAAATGTTGCAGATTCAAGCATTGCAGTGATAAAAACTTCTGTGTTACCAGTTGGCATTGTTCTGTCTTCTACGTGCCTGAGACTCCCCAGGATCAGTGCCAGCTTCAGGATGCTAAGGCACTGGAACACTCCTTTGCAGACATAGTTCTTCAGCCAGGTTTGATGTCAGGACTTCCTACATCCAAGAAAGCAGTGTTAGAGGATATTTTTTTGGGGGGGACAGAAATTCTGGCCTCACTGCTTCCTGTTGGAAACTTTCGTTTATTCTGGGTACTTCAGCCACGTGTTTACTCAAGTAATATCTTTTTATCTCAAGTGGGAAAAATAAACATTGAATCTGTAAACATTTCAATGTTTCACTGGAAGAAACGAGGTCAGCTCTTAAGTTGAAAGATGTAAATTATTTGTATTTCCAACTAGGGCTTTTTCCATTACTTGAAGAAAGCAAAATATGTGTCTGTGAATTGGAAAAGATAATTCAGAAGCTGAAGCCCTTATGCTTTTTCCTTAAGGTGTCTTGACAAACTTTGGGAAGACTTTCAAATGAAGAGTTTTTAACACTTTTATTATGTTTTACCTTCAGAACAGTGCAATTTTGGTAAGCACTCCTTCTAAACTCCAGTCTGGTGCTTAACCTGTCTGAAGCTGTGTTTTCAGTGATATGATGGATGTTTTCTGTGGGAGCTTCTGACTTGTTACGTACAATCTACGTTGTCCAAACCATGCTGCATATGAAGAGATGGACGTACTGCACTGCAAGAATTGAGAGTGCAACTTTATTTATCAACAATAACTGCACAAGAGGAGCAGGCAGACAGTTCTTGCCAGGCTTTCATCTTGGTGTTTCTCCTTGTGGCCTTCAGGCCAGTGAGCTCCTGCTCAGTTTGAAAAAGGTTTTGGAACTTTGTAAGACCAAACCATCTCTTCAGAGATGACGTTCTTTTTGTGTTATGACATAAATTGTGTCAAAATTGCATGCTGCAACTTGATAAAAAGAATCTGGGCTGCTTTAAGGTGAAACAAAGGAGTTTATGTTTGCATGAGTTGTTAGTTTTTTTACATGTCAACAGATTTATACTGGTGTTTCTATAAAAGTCATCTCATTTATTTTTTGGGCAAGTTTTGTCAAGTATACAGCCAAGTTCAGTAGTAAATGGTCGCAGATATGTGAATGGCTGTAATAGGTGTTAAAATACAGAAAACCTCTGTGAGCAGATGCCAGGGAACATTTGCTTTTCTTTCCTGATATTTGAAATCTATCTACCTATCTGTTTACCTGTATGAATGAGGGCTGCTCTGAAGGTAATGCCTCCTTTTTTATTGTATTGGACTGTGACATTAGAGGCAGATGTTTGTGATACGGCTCCCTGCCAATATTGCATTAGATTTTATTGTCGTGCAACAGATGGAATTGTCTAAGTAGATATTCTCATTTTCCATTGTGTTCAATACTGGATGTCTCAAAAAAATTCAGAATCAAACTCTGAATTTATTTATATTTGCATACCAGCCAGACAAAAACTACTGGGACAGAAACATTGTCCTCAGTCTTTGTCATGCTGTCTCTTCAGGTTGTCGTACTGTGGTACTGTTTGGATTTGTCAACATTGAAATCTTCCAAGTATCTGTTCGTTTATCAGGAAACTATTCATTAAATTAAAGATTTGAATGTTAAATCTTTCCCAGCCCATGAAGAAGGACATGCAGCAGTTCAGGTAGGAGACCTGTGTAAGTACCTGGTACTTGCACAGGGAGTGCATGCTAAACAAGCAAATTGTATTGAATCAAATATGAAAGTCCAGCCAAACAGAGAAGAGTGTAAGTACTTATGGTGGTCTGTAATATTCTCACGAACGGTCTTTTACAGAAATGCTCCTGAAGGAGACTCGCTACAATAAACAATTGTTCAAAGAGGAGCTCCTTTCTACAAAAAACAAACAAACAAAAAAAAGCCAAACACAACAAAAACAACGACCAAGCAACCAAAAATCCACCAAGTGGATTTCTTACATCATCTGTATCTTGCCAGCCACATCGTGAACAGAGGAGCAACATTGGCCTTCCTTTTACCTGTAAACCGTGACTGATCAGAACTGTGTCTGATGGGTGTTAGGCATTTTTGAAGTAATTAATAAGCAGTCAAGAGGCAAAGTTAACTTATGTCTGGTGTAGTTTGATCTTACAGAGCTGCTATGCGCAAGCTTAGTGGTCCTCATTCTGAGCAGTTCAGTCTGTTTTAGCTGAAGTACCAGAAATGCAGAACTGACATCTCAAAATTCTCAGAAATTCCTTTTTCCTAATTGTATCCAATAAATGTTTAGCCCAGAATTTGGAATCTTGGAGTCCTCATACAAGTGACAAAAAAACCCCTTTTCTTTATTAAATGTGACAATTTTTAGAAGTTAATAAACATGGAAGAGAACTCATTATTATTAGCATTTATTTCTACCTTTTTATATTATATAAAGATGCAGTACTTTGATTGAAAACCAAATGGCCTTCGTATTCATGCAAAGCAGACATCTGCTTGATAAATCAAAGAAAAAATTTAAAGAAGAGAAAATATTCTCTTCTGACGCCCTTCGTTTTGTTTTTTCTTCTTGCTCCCTTAACTCTTCTTTTCCTTCTCAAAAATCTGTTTTTTCTTTTAACTCGCTCTCCACTGATCTTTCCTTTCAGATGATGCCAGTGAAGGGAAAAGGCAAGATTTCAAAACAAACAAACAAACCGGAGTCTATTGATTCTATTGCCTCTGCTTTCAATATTAGTTTACCCACAGCACAGCCATTTCTACTGTGCAGAGTTTTAATGAATTCAAATCAAAGGAAGTGCAAACAAATGAAGAATCAAGGGGTGTACTTAATACACCTTATTTACTGCCTTTATTGAATAGAGGAGTTAAGGCTGACCTGAAGAAACTGTCCTGTGCAATGCCAGAGCTATTGTAGGCCCAATACCGGGCCCAATTGTTCATTCCTGACATTTGTAAGGGGTGAGAGCACTGTGTGGGCAGCATGCTGAGCTGTTAAAGTGCGTGTGGAGTGTCCCATGTCAATCATCAATAACTTTCCGGCTGGTTGAGGAACACCATTGACGAAATCCCATGGGAGCTCTGTCTTATCCTTGTAGATGACAAAGGGCAGCATAAGTCTCTAGAGTGGTATGGTGAAAATAAGTAATCAGGAAATCCTTACGGCTCTAATGAAAACACAGTACTGCAGATTAAGTGGGAGAGGATACTAAGAGTGACAGTCATTTCAGATCAGAATACACTTTTGTTCCAAGTCTTGTGTAAATTACTGTGAAACTATTCATGTGAATTAGTGAGTTCTCCGGATCTTCCTTGTTTTGTGTCTCTGTAATTAGCTATGTTTAACGTGCATTTGTTTACAGTAATTGAGGACTGAGGGCTATTAAGTCAATCCCTCTGGTACTGGACAGCTTGATAACTATAGCTGCAGGTGGGAGCCAAACTGAACTTAGAGTCATTTCTCTTCCCAGAGAAACTGCAGGACAAAGGACAACATGAGAAATAACTTAGACTGAAATAATATTACAGAAAAGCAGAACAGTTCAAAATTATTCCTAGTATTAATATCTAGTTTTGCTTCTCTGTGTTAAATCATCTATGCCTGTATCTGTTATGCTGTAGATCTTTATTAATCTGTGCTCATTTGTATACCGAGTAAGTCCAGAGATTCATGTTATTTAATGTTTACATAGTGTCATTATCCCCAAAGTCCAAGATACACAATGTCTAAACTGAGATAGTCCTTTTCACTCCCTGCTTAGGAAATGCAGATAAACAAGCACCTCTTGGAGGCAGTTCATTCCATCCCACTAGGTGGCTAGGTAGGACTAGCTGTTGTTGAGTGGAATGTATTATACTTTCATGCTTGTATTTTAGTTTTGTAAGTTAAATACTTGAGATCTTTGAGTCTTTTTACTAAGTAATTTTTCAGACCTCTCATCACTCCCTTGTGTTTTCACTGCCTTTTACAGTTAACTTGCGAACCACACAGCTCTACACATTTCCGATGCAGTCAGCAGACTAACGCTACCAGGAGGTGTACAGTGTTTTGTATCCTGTCATTTTGTTGTTGGTTTTGACTTTTCCTTTTAACTTCTGCACTTTATTGTTACCTTGCAAAGATAATATTAACCATAGCAGATTCTCTGCTGGCATTGTGTAGTCCTTTCCCTGTGTCATTGTGATCCTTTTTTTCTGTACACTCCATGAGCTCTAGGTGGACTAAAAACACCAAAGAAAGCTCATTTGAAATGTAAGAATTCTCATTAAGCTGTAGCAAGCATTGCAAATATCTTTCAGTTTTCATTCAGGGCAGAATCTCGTCCGGTCTTTGTTCCTAAAGGTGCTATGTTGGAAATAAAGCTTTGAGCTTTAGTATATAAAATTATGCTGGAGTTATGCTGGGATTTATTTACAAATACAAAAATGCTAATGTTAGAAGAGTATTTTATGTTAGATTTTTACCTGGTGTAGGGAGCCTGCTTTGGCAGGGGGGTCAGACTCGAGGATCTCTAGAAGTCCCTTCCAACCCCTATGATTCTGTGATTCTGTGATTTTGTTTGTTCAATACTAATGAGCAACATGGGTTTAAAAAAATGCATCTGTCAATATTCACATGGCAGGTGCATGTTTTTACATCACTTTTGCACCAAGTTGTGTCAGAGCAGTGATCTTTCTAGCTACTCAGGAGTGCTATTTTAATAAAAGTCTGAAGGTTTGGGACAAAAAAAAAGAAAGAAAAAGATAGGATCTTGTGAACTCGAAGTTTGGATGTGTGGTTGTCCAGTGCTGTAGATTAAGAGTGTAGTGGGAGTTAGATTTCACTGGAGTTAGAGTCAAGGCCACTTTACAAATTTGATGGAATGTTTTCAGTTTGTATGTGAGATGAATAGAGTGTTGGGAGCATTAATGCATCTAATGGGATTCAGCCTATGTGAAACTGTGCTGCTGCCGACACCTTAGTTTTCAATAGCATTTCCACTTTTTTTTCTTCCCTATGGCATAGATTGGGCAGCATGATAAAGATTGTGTAAATGGGTCTAAGTAAGTGACTTTTCATCTGAATTCAATACTTCCATTGTTTCAGGGCTTAGATGCAACATTTTCTGGAAAAGTAGGAATTTTCATAACTCGTTTACCATAAAATAGGAGACTTGGAGAGGAGGGGGTGGCAAACACTGTCAGAGCCTTGCTGCCTCTGTTGTGAGTTGAGCTGTGGGTCCGGATTTGTTTGGGGTAACCATAAAGCAGGAATTGGATACTGGTGAAATATTGACTCCAGAGTAACTGATCTAGGGATGGAGATCATGCATCCCTGCCCACCACTGGATTGTCGTGATCAGCTGTGTGTCCAAGGGCTTGAATCCAAAATCTGTCATCCTTCGGCAACACCTGGCCGTTTGCTGCCTTCAGCAATAGACAGTGCAGCTAAGTGGAGTGGAGGGGCTGGCTCTGAACTATAGTGGCACAGGGGCAATTGTTGGGGTTTGAAAAACGTTGTCCTCTTCCATCCCACCCCTTTTTATCTCCACAGCAGCAGAAAGGCAGCAGGAATTGGAGGAGGGAGGAGAGTGCTGTACTCTGCGCAGACAGGAGGGAGGAGTAGTAGACGGAGTGCATAATGCGTGAGTGACAGCGAGTGTGTGCAGGCGGCTCGCAGAGTCTAGAAGACGCAGATGTCCATGTCCCCGGGTCTAGGTAGGTTTGCTGTCTCTATTTTTTTGGTTTGAGGTGGCAGTCAGCTTTGAAGCATCCTGTATCAGTTGCAGAGATGTGCGCTTCCCCGCGCTAGAGTTCTGCCAGCAGCACCTGTTGCAGCAGGGACAGGTTCAGCCAGCAGCAGATAGCAAGCGTGCTGCTTACCCGGGAGTGGCCGCCGGACTGCGAGGGTGTGCTAAGGTTTCTGTTGTTCCAGCAGCTCCTCTTTCTGCTTTGTAGGGGAGGGCAGGTGGAGACCGCAGTCTTTCCAGTGGAAAATACTGTTCACAGGGGAGGATATCAAGATGCATCTCAGCCTGAAGTGCTAAAAACTGGCAGTTTTTAACTCTCAAAAAATGCATGAAACTGTAGGTGTTTAAATGATGTGAAATAAAGTAAGTGGGGGAGCTGTGCATGCGCTGTGTTTTGCAAGAGTGAATTAAATACCAGAATGAATTGTTCAAACGATCCACTGATAAGAAATGAGGTGTAAACAGTTAAGTGGTTAAAACTGGAAGTATTTCTGATGCTTGTAGCTTTTGATATGCTGATTCTATTTAAAATGCTGTGTAATTTGCTCTGGCTAACCCAGATAAAGTTAATATATATAGAACTGCTTGCCAAACATCTATAATTGTTTTATAATGGTCTTTAATTGCTTTATAGGATTGATGTGAAATAACATGGCTGTTTTTAAATCTTATTCATTATGCAGAGTCCAAAAGTGTAGGGTTCTTGTTTTGTTTTGTTTTCTTTCTTTGTTTTTGCTGGTATGCTTTACACCTTTCTTATAGAATAAATCTTTCAATTCAATAACTAACATTTTGAGTATCTTCCATGAGATCAGTTTAGTAAGTAGAATGTGATATATTTAGAAAGCAGCCTGTCTGGCCCAGAAACTTAAAGCAACCTTTTTCCCGCTAAGGTCTTCATCATTTCCATGTGAAGAAAAGAAGCAGATTCCTGAGGAAACAAAATAATTTGTAAAGTAATATGTTCAGAACTGAAATGGCCAAATAGTTGGTAACATAACAGCTAATGTATTTCAAGAATGCACAGGTTTTTATTTCTAATTATCATTGTTTCTGGGATAGTATTATTACTGATATTTATGTTATTATCGATTTCCTACATACACTTTTTGTTTCAGTAGTATTGCTTGAAAAAATCACTGTTCACCAAATCTGTGAGCTAATAAATGAACTAGTTAGCATCAGTAATGAAGAACATGCTTACTGTCTCACAGCTGTGATCTGTATCCTGCTTATGTGGAAAACTGGGGGAAAAGAAAAATACTTTGCTTGTGTGAGAACTTATCCTGGGCAGTTTATTTTGCTGACAGCATTTTTAAGGCTGCAAAATACTATCAGATGAGCTTTGAAGAAATGATACTCCTGATTAAGTTTGATTATTATAAGAACCACACCTACTGTGGTATTGTTCCCCTGGAAGTTGCTCTGAGCTTCATTTGATCGAAAATTTCAGAATGAAGTCTAAAACATACTATAGTATTAGAACTGGTGCGCAGTTATGTACACATTATGGCTTGCACTTTTTAATTTGCTTTTGTTTTCGCATTAGAGAAATGAGTGTTCAGGATTGCAAATGCAAATCTTTAAAACACCTGAGGGTTTCAATGGCTTAAGCTGAAGTGCTGCAAAAAATATGAAACCATATACCTTAAAAGTATAGTGCTAAAGAAAAAGACAGCTTCAGAAAAGTGTAAGGATCTGAATCACAAGACACAGACATTTTATAGAAATCTGGGAGAAAAATTCTGGTGATTCACCAGTCACCTATAAAAAGTGGTTTGCTACACAAATGGAATGGTTCTTCAGAATTACAATGTGGTAAAGATGAAGTGATCAGTGAGTGTAGTATTTTCTAGAAGTACTTCATAGTTATGTAACCTTACAATGCTTTACGTCAAGAATGCTTCTTTGAAAGCTCGGTGGCAGAGTATGTTCTGGCATGATAGTTCAAAAAGAAGGAGAATTAAGCTTTGGTTTGGCTGCATCTGGAGTTTTTTTAGCCTCCTAAATATCCAAACCCTGCTATTATTTGAGAAAGGATGTGTGGTGCCATTTAGCTTCCTTTTATTGCTGGTAATCCCTTCTGCTTTTTTATTTGTTTGTTTTCATTTGCTATTTTTGTTTTGTTTTTATTTTTTGTTTTGTTTGTTTTTTGTTGTGGATTACTGATGGATGGATTGATTGATTGATTGGCCAGCCTTTTCCATACCTGTGTTCCCAAACTGAATCAGTTTGCAAGTAGTTCTCTTAAGAACAGATGAGCAAAGAAAGACAGGGTCACGCAGAAATTCTTTCTTGCTCAGTAAGTACTGGGTCTTGATATAACATAGCTATTTTTACATGCATTAATCCTATTGATTGGCTTTACTTGTTTGTATAAATTGCTTGCATTTCAGCTCCACAGGACTGGCAGATTTAGGTATAAGCCATTGTTTGATATAACTGTGATATAATACTTTTCCTCACTTGAAATAATATCTGGGTAGTTATCTCAAACATATGTGGAAACTGAAATGCAAAATCTCAGTCATCAAATTCAAGCTTTCCGGACTATTGCTGCCAATCATATGTATTAGCAATAGTTCCAGGAACCTAAGAGTTCTGTCTAAATAAGAGGAATATTACTGTTTCCTAGAACGCAAGGATTGACAGAAGGAATCCATGTTACCTGATACGAATCTTATTCCATTTGGATCCACTGTTACCTTTTATTACTCCGAAAGTTGTTACTGTGTCTGCAAAGCCTCACTTACCTCAGCCACTCTTTTAAGTGAATAATCTCCCTGCGGAGTGCTCTGTCTGCATAAAGATTTTAAAGTTTTTCTCCATATATGAAAATCTGTGTTAGTCTGCAGAAAAAATCTGGATACCAAGAGTTCGTAAATAGAATAAAAACATGAGAGCCAGAGTTTCATAGTTTGGCTTATTAGTATTTCCTATGAAACCAGATTAAATTGGTTTTACGAAGATAATTTTTAAATCCCAAGTAACGTTATTCATAGGATAAAGTTGTACTTCCTTAAAGAGGATTATCTGACAGGCTAAACTAAACAATGAGCACGATGCTTTCCATGTTCATTGCATTTTTGCTATTGTAGATTTTGTAGCGAGTTGAAGACAGTTATCTCTAAAATATCATAATAAATATTTATATACATACACCAAGAGATTGGTTTGGTTGTCTCAATTTATGTCTAAGTTTATTAGAGAATAATTATGAAATTCATTTTTGGATTGCAAAAGAAACTTTATTCTCTTCAGTCACTTATCACGGACTGGTCCAATATGTTACAGCTCTAAGCCGTTTCAAGCTTAGCTTCATTAAGGATTTAACATGGCCTTAATTCAGCCATCTGTTATGGGTTTGGCAGACTAACAGATCTGAACTATTGGTTGGAGCTTTAGAAATTTCCCACATTTTTAAAGGTTAGGAAAAGAGCTATCTTTAAGAATAGATTTTGAATAATTACTAGCAAGACAATGGTGCAGAAGTGGGATAAAAAATGCATGTCATTCTCTGAAGCACAGGGTCCCCTGTCTGTCTTTAGCTTTGCTGAAAGGTAATTAGCATTTCAACCAGCCAATTTGGTTACATGCAATGAAATACTTTAATTTGCTGCTCTCGGCTTGGTGCTGTTGAGAACTAGCTCTGTGTAATCCTCTCAAAGCACCTTTCTTTCCAGCATAGTTATTGTTGCTGGTCTTAAATAACTAAACAACAAAGAAATTTCCTTGTCTTGAACTACAGGGTGCCTTAGAACAAGGAAAAGAAATAACCATATAATAAGGGAATGATTATAATTATTAAATAGTGATTATTAAATTGTGACATAGGTTAAAAGGTTTAGAAAAGCCAAGGGAGCTACACTATGTGAGAAAGATAGTGCGAGAAGTCTTTGAAACCAAACAAATCCTGCTTGGGGTGTTCTCTTCAGCACATAACTCCTTTATTATGTGTTTTATTTATTTACTTTTTCCCTAGGTTTAAGGAATTAATTCATAATACGGATTAGAGAGAGTGCTTCGTGCACTTTGGAAAATCTGGAAAATGATGCACATTCATTTTTACTTACATTGAAAGAAATCTTTGGGGTGTTAATTCTACAAATACATATCTGAAATAAAACCAGCATTCTTTGCTGCAGTCCAATAACTAGATGAATGAACATCAGCATAGAAATGAAGCTTGTTTGGATAAACTTCGTAAACTTAATGTAAATATTTTCATATTTCACAATATACTTTTCTAAAGTCAAGAAAAAATCACCAAGACATTTATTCTGATAATTAGGCAACACATTACAATGCTGCTTGGATCATAAATGTATATCAACTTGTAATGATCTGCTGTGGGTAGCAGTAATTCTGTGGTCAGTCTATCTGGAATAATGCCACCTAATCCCCACCGTTATTCTATCAGCTACTGTTCTACACTTCACAGGCTTTTTATTGCAAGATTATTAGGTGTGAAGTATTACTACAAACAGGCTGGGTTTTTGTTTGTTGTTTGGTTTTATTTATTTATTTATTTATTTTGGTTTTGTTTCTTTTCAGTGTGAGGAAAAATAACCAGTATGTCAGAGAAGCCCGAAGTTACTTGTTCTGATACATGCTATTCATTCACTACATAGTACTTCACTCAGGACAGGTATTAAGTGGTTTTGTCCTTGCTCACTTGTTCTAAAAATCTTGAGGAGTTGAGAGAAAATGGAGACAGAAATTGAAAGTTTAGATCTTTACTCAAACAGAACGAATAGGTTGTTCGTCACTGAAGCCTGCAGGCCTTTCTCAGCTGGATTTCTTGTTCCACAAATGCAAGAGCCTGTTTCTGAGTCAGGTTCAGACATTCAGTTCGTTCCACATAAGACTCAATTGGCAGTGCTAACCTGCTTCATAGTTGCTTTTTGTTGTTGTTGTTATTTGTTTATTTGTTTTAATGTTTTCTTTTTTTTTGCAAGAAACCACCTGAAAACACATGAAGGCCTCTTTGTGGTGTTTCATGCTCTATACTGGACAAAATTCAACAGCCAAAAACATAGGCCTTGGTCCTGGTAAACCCTGGAAAATAATCTCTGTTGGTGAAGGATGTCTGGTGTTCCATAGGTAGAAAAGATGTTCCTGGTTGGAGTTGAAAGCTAGATTTACCTACTAGTATAAAACTATTCCAAAATAATATACTGATTTTTTACAGTATGTAATTCTGCAGCTGATATCAGTGTGTTAGACTGGTTTTCTTACTTTTTTTTTTTTTTCCTCTGAATAAAAACGAAGGCGAATTTAACTTCCCGCTGGTGTATGTCCTAACAGACAAAACAGTAGCCAAAGCTCATTTAAATTTGGCATTGATCTGTTCGATATATAAAGTAAACTTAATAATGAATTATTTCCTTTGAATTACTTCATATTAAAATTATGTGACTCTTGCAACTAATCAAAAGTTTCACTGTTGGACCAACAAATTACAAGGTAACAGCAAGCATGTTGTAGAAAAGGATTGTGTTTCCTCTGCTTGCATTTGCAATCAGAAGTAGTTGGTTCAGCATGACTTATTAGTTTTTTTCTTTTATTTCCCAAATGGGGGCTGGTTACTCAGAAACTCTTTAGCATTTATGAGATAAAACTTTGATCTTCAATCATTATTATGTAACTTAAAATTCAAGTTTTTAATTTAGATCTTGTTAAAATATTTCTGAATAAGCAAAAAGAAGAAACTGACTGAAATCTTGCATATTCTGGGCATATCGCTGTTTCTTCTCCTATTAAAAGGATGAGATTGTTTGGATTTCTTATCAGGCTCCTGTCATGGCCTTGGCTTGCATGTTTACCATTTTCAGTATTGGTTTCTGGCCTTTATGGTGGATTTACCTTTTGGACATGCGATACAAAAATGATAGCAGGTAATTTATGCATCTTTTCTTCCTTAGCATGAGATGTTTGTGTCGAAGGATAGGTGCCTCTTTCAAGGCAGTGTCAACCAAAGTTAGTTTTTGTAGCTGTTTTGAGGTGTTTTTCATTTCATGATCAGTTGGCTGCTCCTGGTGATATGCATGGTCATAGACAGTAAGAATTTTTTTTTTTTAAGTGCAGCAATTTTTAGGAAGCAAATGGTCAGGTGAAACCTTTCCTTGATGCTAGTGTCATTAAACTCAAATACAGATAAATCTTAGGACCTGATTTTGTGCTGTATTTGGTACTATGCCATGGCAGCAATAGTTTGTAAGAAAGCAAGCAAGCAGCTGAGCCCCAAAACTTCTGGGCAGTGAAAGATGATCATAGGACTTATGCACCTTACGGTCCACTTTTCTGCTTTGACTAGCAGTTTCCAATGTTAGTAATAAAAAGGGGTACCTATGGTACCCTTGTAGTAAAGAGGAAGACAGCAAAGTCTAGAGAGCAAAGGTATCAGTGACACCAGATAACATGCATGGGAATCACCGAAACAGACTTGTGTCTGAAATTCTGTAATTATTAGTGCTGTCCTTAGTGAGGAGTGCAGAAAACACATTATTTTTCATTACTTACAATTCTCATCTTTAGTCATCCTGAAGCAAGTTGAAGAAAAACAAAGTCCTAACAATGTCCTAAGATTCTTTCAAAATAAAACTTTGGAACATTCTGCCTTTTCTAGTCCCTAACAGAGCAAAAGAGTTATTCATCCTCCATGTGTGAAAAAACAAGCAAATAAAACAAAAGTGACCAAAAATAAGAACATAACAAAAAAGAAAAGGTGCAGACTGTAGTAATACTGCTCAAATGCTTGGTTTTGCCAGCAGAGCTGTGGTGTCCCCTTCTGCGTATGTGCTAACTGTAGGAAGGTTGAGCAAATTTGATGAAAACAGCACCTGACAGTCTGTAGTAAAATGTTTCAGTGTTAGTTTCAGGTCACACAGCACAGAAAGTAGAATTCTAGTGAATCAGAATTGCTTTCCTCTTGTTGGCCGGTACTGTTGTAAATTTCAGTGGTTCTGCGACTGCCAAAAATAGAAATGCTGAAAATATGTGGTCTTTTAATATATTTCTGCAACAGGTGCAGGCAGGGCAATGACCTCGTGAAACTTCTTGCTCTGTTCAGTTCCAGCACACTACAGAGAATCTCCTCTTTACATATGAAAGAGCACATGTATTTGTCTCTCATTGTATTCAACCAAAGATGCTGTTGGGTGCTGACATCTCTGCAGTGAATAGACTTCTGTCTGGCAACCATTGATAACTGCAATGCTGCACTCAATGCAAAGTACTAGGCATGCCAGCTTCTGAATGTTCTACTTGGCTGGGTGTCTGTAATCACAGAGAGTAGACAAGGACAGGCAGTGAGAAGTGCACTGAACTTCACACTTGCTGTGTTGTGCCATCTCGGTGGACTCCAGAAATCTGTGAGCAGTAGTGCAAAGATAAACAGTGCTGATCAAGTTGTAGCTTCTGAGCTGGAAAGTTCTTACTTCAGAATGCTTGCTTGTTTCTTCTGGCAAGCAGCAAAGTCAGAAGGACAGAGTGCTTAATCTTTCCCTCTGTTCTGTTAGTGAACTCCCATTTCTCTTACCTTTCTCTGTTTGATATCCAACATCTTATTAAATTTCAGATTTGGAATGTTTTGCATTGCTTTTATTTCTCTTCATCTATGCACGTGCCATTATATTTTAGGTTTCCTCATTCTTCACTGAAAACAGACAGGAGATCTTTAATTTTTAGGGACTTTTATTTATTAAGCATGAAAGCCAGTGTAAAAAGTCTGGAGAAAAGGACTTCTCATCTGTATAACAGTCTGCTGAAATGACCACTTATTCTTTATAAAGTTTAAAATCTTCATCTCAAATTTGTTTCATAAACTGAGTGGGAAAAAATGAGCTAATACTGGTGACTACATGAAACAGCAGGGTCTTAAGCTTTCCTCTCCTTAGCTCCAGCTGGACGTTAGGTTGAAATAGTATTGCTCACATCATTTATGATGTCACTTTGGAAATTACTGCGTTAAATCTGTGTATGATGGGTTCTAAGAGTCTACTTTTTTCAAGGGAAACATAACTGCACTTCAGAACGCACCATAACATGAATGTAAGATGTTCTGAGTGTGACTTCTTTGCTTTTTTGTTATAATGTTGAAGAATTAGACTTTCAAGATTTTCTGATACCATTGGGATGTCTACATAACTTGCTTGAGAGCTCCTTTGTTTTTGATGCTGGGAAACAATTTTATTGTTGTACATACTCTGTGATATCCCACTGCTGGTTGTTATTTCAAAACCGTTTTGATGACTTCAATTTATTAATCTCATTTAAAGATGAACTGGACGTCTTGAATTGAAAGATCGGAAAGTAGATTTATCAGTTGTGATGTGCTCCACTGCAGTTTCAGTTTCATTTGGAGAAATCAAAATTGTAATCACTAGTTCTATACTGGCGTGAGGAAGGTGGCGAAGAGTCATTTCTTAACCCCTGGCCTGGAAAAGCCTTCTGCTGAACTTTATGCAGCACAATTAATGAAGAACAAACTCTGTTCCTTTATAAATTTGTTTATCAAAACTGGGAATACAGAACACAAAGAGAGTTGATATTTAATAAAATAATACATCTTTTGGGCTGTTTGAATAATTTTTTCTTCATTCTTCAAATCTTGATTTAGGTTGTATTTAATATATCACATCTTTTTTAAATAAAAGTGATTTTCAAAGCTGAGGTTATGTGAGTGAAAACTACTTCTGGCAGGCTGTGCAAGGTAAATCTTAGTACAAATAATGTAACAAGGAGGAATACACACCAGCTAAATAATTGATGGTATGACTGTGAAACCTCTCTTGTTCCACAGGAGTAATCCTATAGTTTCAGAATGCTCTCTAGTAGAAGTAATAGAATTCAAGTAATTCTAAACTTTGTAATCTTGCCCTCAAGGATCAAGTTTTCAGTATTACTTACTAGGAGCATGTACCGTGGGAAGATATTTGCGAAGTCTATGACAAGGTAACAGCTGAAGCTAAAAGGTCAACATATTCCTTGGTTTGGTGTGGATGATGCCAGCATTTGCAGACAGTGTAATTGTCTCCGAGTTTACAAAGGTTACACCACTGTTCACTTTCAGGCTTGAGGGCTGCTGTTTAGCTGAGCTGTTCCGCAGAAAAACAAAACTGTTTTGTAGATCAATACAGCCACCTTTTGAAATGTTGGGGATTTTTAAAAGCCAATGATTTGTTGAGGTATTTTTCATCTTTGCTTTCTGCGTGAGGCTTTTTCACTAACATCACTAAGCAGTTCAGTTCTTAAGAATAAGGCCTTGTTCTTAAAAGTCTGTTACACATTTAATTCTGAATGAAAGCTGTAGACATCTTGAGTAACTGTGTTCATGGGAATGAAGCTTCAGTCTGTAGCAGTGTGAAGTGCTGCAGGAAACTATTTTACTATATGACATTTTTGCTAGAACTAATGAAACACTTCTCTAAGTACGTTGTAACATGTTTGAAAGCACATGGTTGGTCCTGATTTTTTGCGTTTAGTTTCACTGATCACCTGTTCCCTTTGTGATGTTCAGTAGGACTGGGTGAATATTTTATTATAAGTAATTAAAATCAGTTAATTTTGTCATTCTGCCAATCTTGTCTTAGCTGAATCCTGAGAAACACTGATAGCTTTATTGACTATTTTTACATCATATAGAGCATGTCATGTCTGTGAATAATTCTTGCTTAACAGGTTTGGAAACAGTTTCATTTCAAGTCCGTACAGGGGAAAATTAACCTATTTTCAGACAGAATTTACTACAAGATGAATGAAAGTCTGGATGTCTCTCTGAAGCTTTTTTTAATTTTATTGGTCCAGTGGCTAGCTTGTTCTCTATTCAGTGCAAGATAAAAGTTATCAAATTGCATACATAAAAGTCTTAATGTGTGTGCTGTATCCACAGTGTTTTCTAATTTTAAATCTGACATGCTTCACAAAAACATGTCAACGTAGGTGAGTCTCTGTCACAAGAAAGCATTAAAAAATTATAGGGTAAGAGAAGCAGTGAAATCTTAAGTAAATATGCAAATGTTTGAAAACATCTCATGATCTGTAAGATAGCAGGAGAATGTATATGAGATAACAGCAGACATCCAACCCTTCACCCTTTGTGACAGTGTATATTTTTAAAGAGAATCAACAGAGGGAAAAAGAACAGCATGGGAAGAATGAGTATACTGACAACCCTTACACTGTTCTTTGCTGATAGGAAATGAAAATAATTATGCAGTATTATTTTTTTTTGTCTGCATTTTTAAATGATGCTTTTTATTCCTCCACTTGGAAAACACTGGAAAATGCATTTTAGCATATCATGAGATGAAACTTATAGAAATATGTTGATGATACTTGAGACCTGTGCGTGTTTATTTTTCTCATTTCTGAAGCGTATAAGGAAAACACAGTATTTGAAGGGCTTGCAGAAACCCTTCCAGAAAAGCTGACTGTGTTGGAAGGGTCAACAGAAATTGTTTTGTATATTTTAGGTACGGAATTTATTTTTAATTATTCTTTTATATTCTTTTTTCTTATAGGGATGCACTCTGATTCTTTAGTAGTCTATTTGCTTTTAGCTCTACTCATTCACTTCATATCCGGAGAAACAGAAGTGAAGTTCGGTGGACAAACTGAATTTGTAGTTAATGAAACAAGTACAACCGTTATACGCCTTGTAATTGAGCGGACAGGGAAGCCTGCTAACGTCACAGCAGTTGTGTCGGTAAGAAACAATGCCAGTTATATTCTCAGTAAATATTAATATCTTTTTAATATTTGAATGTTGCTTATGCTTTTACCAAGCCAGTGAGAAGGAATATGGTAGTTCACTGGAGCAGTGGTTTGTTCTGAGGGAAGGTATTGTCCCCTCTGCTCTGCCCTGTCCTGGTGCAGCCTCACCTCCAGCACTGGGGGCGTGTTTGGGTGCCACAATGTAAGAAGGACATGGAACTATTAGAGAGCATCCAAAGGAGGGCTATGGAGACGGTGGGGGTGTGTAACACAAGGCTTATGAGGAGAGGTGAGGGCCCTGGGTGTGCTCAGCACAGAGAGCAGCGCTCATGGCAGCACAGGGAGCACAGGGAACGCGGAGCTGTGTCAGGAGGGGCAGCTGGGGGTCAGGGAAAGGCTCTGCGTGGTGGGCATGGGACGGGCTGCACAGGGCAGTGGGCAGTGCTGAAACTGCCAGAGTTCGAGGAGTGTTTGGACAGCTCTGTCAGACACAGGGTTTGGGTTTGGATTTTGGTGCTGCTGTGTGGAGTTGATCCTTGTGTATCCCTTCCTACCTGGGAGATGCTATGTTTCTGTTTTGAATAAGCAACAGGTTTTTTTTACAAGAGAATTTCTTCTGAAAGTGCCAGTAGCTTTGAGAAGATGGCTTACATGTTAGTGAAGGAGCCAGGTCCTGCATCTCAGGAGGAACATTTTTGTGCTGGCTGCAGGTTCATAAAAATAGTGCAGTTATGTCACATTTTCCCCTGTTGAAGACTACTTTAGAACCTGCACTTGATAGATGCTCCACTGTTTGAGTCAGCTCTTTGAGAGGTCTGAGTTACTATTTTTTCATTATTACCTTTATTTCTTAGTTTCTGTTAACTGTGATTGTACTCCCTTTAAATACTCACTTTGGAGTTTGTGTCATGCTGTATATGTATGTAGTAAGATGCTCTGTGGTATAAGGACAACACAGCAGTGCATCAGAGACATAGAGCCTATGAATTTTTTCAGTGAATAGACAGAGGAAACTATCAGAGTTTCTAGCTTATTCTCCTGTAACAAAATGGGGAAACACTTGTAGAAATTACAAGGAGTAGAAGGGGATCTGTAGGGATTTCTAACTGTATTACTATTAACTTTATTACTTTATCCACCTTGAGAAAATGTGATTCTATTTTGAATCTAGAACTGGCTTAGTTTCCATATTAAAGTGTGCTAGCTATGGAAATGGTTTTAAAATGACTTACTGAGTGCATTGTTTTGATTTGTCAGTTCATCATAGCCAGGAAAATCTTGTAAAAGACAAATGTAATGACAAAGAGTATGCCAGTTAGTCTCAACTTCCAACAGCAGGTTTAACTTAGAGACTTTGCCATCTTAAATACCACTGGCTCTGTAATCTCTCCTATAACCACCTTCCTTATCATTGATTCAGTACAGTTTTCTGTGGTTGAGTGAAGTGAAAGCTGAGCTTTACGTTTTAGAAGAATTCATCTTTCCCAGCAATGGCAATCCAAACATTATAGGTTACATTTTTAGTCTCCTTCTGTTTCCTGGAATGATGTTGGAAGGCAGAAGGCAGTTATATCTTAAGGTAAGTTAAATTTAGATGGCCTTAAATAAGCCATGTGGATCTGTGCTTGGGACAGTCTTTCTGTTAAGAAGTAGTCCCTTCTTAATGATGCAGAAGATATCCAGTGACAAGGAGGGATGTTGTAAGTGGTTCCAAGTAAAGTGCTGTTATTTGTGCTTGCTGAGCATGGGTACCAAGGCCCATTATCTGTACCATTATCTAGAAATAATTTGTGTAACAGCAGGGTTAATAGCAGGAGAAATCCTGTTCAGTGTATGAAATCTGGGAAATCAGTGCAGAATGTTATAAAAGATTGGATAGGAAGGAGATGACATTTTATCGTGCATTTATTGTAGATTCATGGAGAAGACACAGGAGACTTTTTTGACACATATGCAGCTGCATTTATACCTGATACAGAAACAAACCGAACAGTGTATATATCTGTTTGTGATGATGACCTTCCAGAGGCTGACGAGACATTCACATTCTACTTGACACTACCAGTAAGTCGGCGTTTTTCAATTCATCTTTTATCCAGCTGTGTAATCTGGGTAATCTGACATAAACAGATGGTGTTCCACAGAATTCTGTGTGGTTGCGCTTCTTGTGAGTTAAAATCTTAAACAGGTATGAGCTAAAATTTGAAGAATAATCGGAACCGTTCTTACTGCTCCTTTAGAAGGTTTTTCCATTCCTCTGAGTGTCTCTGTATGTTAGTGCAGTGCAGTATGCTGCAAGTTCAGAAGGCATTACATTCTGTTGTGGACATTTCAAGGGGTTTCACTAGAGTGCCAAAGAATTAGATAACGAAGAGAGTCATCCTTTCCTGTTTTATTGCATACACTGTATCTAAAAGAGAGAGTGGAAGTAGCAAAAGAAAAAACTATGATGTCTGGTACTCCAGAAGCAAAGAATAGGTGAGCCTCCCCTGGAAACAGCCCAACACATATTTATAAATATTGATAAATCTCTGCCTATTTTTCTGCCTTACAGAAGTCATGCTGCTAAGGAGAGTTTTCTGTTTTTTATTTTTTTTTAAGTAACAGACCATGACTAAATTTGAAGTCAGTTCAGCATAGAAGAATTTTATGCTTTTTGTGTTCCTCAGCAAATGTTGGCAGTACATTCCATGTTTTGACTTCTTTTGATGTGTAAATGCAGTAGCTCATTTTTAATCCACTGTAAACAATTTGCTTCTTTAGTTGCTATCTCAGTTCACATAATGGCTTCAAAGTCTTGGTTTTATACAAAAGTTAGAAAAGAGAACAACTTGTGAGTTCCTGGCAGTGTTGCGTGCTTCAAAGATATTTCTCTGTACCCATGTTGTCATTACTAGATTGCCAAACTGTAAGTAATTATTTACGAGTTTTGTTTCATGCTCTTTGTGGGCCATATAGAATGTATTTCCTCAATGACAATGAACTTTTTTGTTGCTTTCTATTAATCTGAGCAATATTCACTGTAATGCACAATAAAAACAAAAATCAATTTCCATAGAGTTATGTTTACTTTACCACACAATAAAATCTAAATGTTTTTTTTACTTATTTTTTTCCATATTTAATATCTTGTTTTGTTTTGTTAATTTTAGAAACAATCTTCAAAGATAAAGCTTGGCTCACCCAAGACTGTCACTGTAACAATCTTATCAAATGACAATGCCTTTGGAATAATTTCTTTTAACATGGTATGGCTTTTTTATGGTGTATATAAAAATTTTAGAAAGCCTAGAAGGGAAATTTTCAAAGATGCTGGTAGTTATTCAGCTGAATCCCTTGAAAACAGTTTTTCAGTTATACTTTTTAAAACAACATTAGAGGCAGTTCATACATGTGTTTGTAACTCATACACACATACAGCTTTAATACTTCTCTGTGTTGTTAGGTGTTCACAAATAGCCTAAGTGCCTCATATGTTAGTATAAAAAGTATCTGTGCCTTATTGCTAGCATTCTCACAGCATAATCTTTTTATAGGATTTCTCTGTAAAAAGTTCATGAACTTATGAAAATTTTAGAGCTACAATACTAAGCCCAGCTTTTCTCTGAAATAGTGAGTCCTTAACATGTCACATAACAACCATATGTAAAAGCAACCGATGACCTAAATGATTGTCCTGTAATAGGCAGTCAATTTACAGCTATTTTACTAATAAATAACCTTGTAATGCTGAAAATGTATTTTTAATAGCTTAGGAGCTCCTAAAGATACCAGTAATATCATGCCAGTGCTTTCTGTATGTTCATTAAGTTCATTTACAGAAAACAAAAAGCACAAAATAACCCTACTTGCGTAACATGATAAATTTTTCTTTGAAATCTCTCAAGGTTTTTATTAGCTGAACTAATTGGTTGCTAGGAAATGTATGCCATCACTGGACTGGTTTGTAGAGTGGATTAACTTGTCTGTGGGAGTTTGGTATTTCTATGGTAACAGTTTCTTCATTCTGCTGTGATATTTGATCTGTGCCTAATTGTCTGTCCCTTTTCTTCCTCGTTAGTCTGCCTTAATCACTGTGAATGAGCCCAGAGGCAGAAATGAATTTGTGCCTCTTACTCTAATTAGAGAGAGGGGAACCTATGGGACAGTCATTGTAACTTTTGAGGTGAGTTTATCTGAAAGACTTTATACTTTAGCCTACTGGATTGAACTGAGAGGCTGTAATCACAATTTACTGAAGTGTTAAAAATGGG
Source organism: Callipepla californica brunnescens (assembly GCA_023055505.1). Lineage (NCBI taxonomy): Eukaryota > Metazoa > Chordata > Aves > Galliformes > Odontophoridae > Callipepla > Callipepla californica. Next base: position 388,179 of record JALIRH010000168.1, on the reverse strand, counting down.
GGAAATACTTACATTTACAATTGCAAAATCTAATTAATAGAATTGATTCTTATTACCTGCCATAGAAAATACTGTAATTGTCTGATGTTCAATTTGAATAAGTATTAAGAGAAACTACAGAAAACTGAATGTTCTCTGTCATTCATCTGTCAAGGAGGGCAACTGATGCAGTATTAGTTTATATTATTAGAAAACAATGCATTTTGTGTGTAATAAGTGTATTTATATATATGTATTTACATATAAACGTCAGAGTGAGTCTAGAAAGGTTAGCCCAGATTTGAACATGTAGGTGTAAGAACTCAGGATTTAGTGAAATTCTCTGCCTATAATCTTCTGTATCTTTATATGTATTTTGAATCTCCAGAAACTAAAGCTTTCAAATAATTACTCATGTTGAATATTTATGCTGTATTTACCTACCTGATTTGAATGTGATAAAGTTGTTGCTTTTATTGCTTTATCATCTAGCTCGGCTTCTATTACATACCTTAAAATTATATATACAGTTTTTCAAATGGGTATTTCTGTATCAGTTTCCTGTCCCTGGGGCATCAAGGGTTTCATCTTACGGCACCATTTATGTAAATGTATTGAAAAATATTTTTCAAGATTTTCTAAAAGAAAAACATCTCACATTGCTTTTAAGTGTCTTCCTCGTCTTTCAGGTTTCACTTTTAGATTTGGTATCTTTAATAAGTGAAGATAGGAATGCAAAACCAACAGTATATTTATTTTAGAATTTATTATAAAACACGACTGACGTAAACTGAATTTTAATGAATGTTATTTTGATAATGTCAAAGAAGCAATTATGCGTCAGAATATTCCAGTCCTCATAGGAAGTCCCCCACATGGAAGCAGTTTTCTTCCTCCTATTCTGGCAATACATCATTTCTTCAGATTGGTTGCACTGACTTGTTCCATTCACCAAAAAAGAGTAGGTCTTCACATCTTCTACACACATGTGTATTTGTACCTAGGAGATGACTAAACGTGCCACACTGTACACTGCCTATAGTACGTCCTCCAGACTTGTATTCCTATTTTATATACTTCTGATGAGAAAAAATAATTCTTTGCAGATAAAAGATGGTCCAAACCCTGCCGAAGAAGACTTCAGTCCAGCCATGGGTAACATTACATTTACTCCTGGAAGATCTACTCTAGTTTATAATTTAACTGTGCTTGATGATCAGGTAAGAACTGGTTAACCGCTGTTCTAAAGACGCGTAATAAGTTATACAAATGGTTTGCATAGATAAGGTTAACAAAGTGACGTTTTCACTCCGTGGACTCTTTATTTTCAGTTTTCTAATATTCCTTCTGTAATTCTCATCAGTGAATATTTTTTAGTTTCTGAGCATGTTCTGGCCTCTCTGACTGCAAGCTGCTACTGCAGCAAAACGATCCTTGCTGCATGGCCAAAGATAGTGTTCTCAAATGGGACTTCAGTTTATCTTTCACTTCTCTTTCTAAATGTAATTTGCTTTTCCCTATTTTTTTTTTTTGCAGATAGTATTTGTATTTTTTTTTTGGGGGGGGGGATCTCCATTAGTTTTTAAGGCAAAGTGAATATAGTCATGCTATTGCTTATAAAGTGCATTTCTTGTTACATCCTTACTGATGCCAGTGCAGATCCTCTGTCTTCCATCAACAATGCATATGAATCTATTGTACTCCTTAATAAATTCCATTAAACTTCACTCACTCTTGTATGTGTGAAGAGCAGAAATGGTATATTTTTCACTAAAGAATATATGTAGGATATTCAGAAAAAAAGTTTAAAAGAAGATGATCTACAGGGTTTTGTGTAGATACATTTCAGAGAAGAAGGATACTTGAAAAAATTCTGAAAATAGATGAGATTCCTGCAAGAAACAGGCAGTTGTGAAAAGCATGAATACAAGGTGATAATCAACATTTTTCTACTTCCAGATTGACCAATTGAAAAAAAAATACTCACATGTTGAGAAGTTTTATTTTAATTTCAGAATAAATAAAATAAGCAAATGTAATACAACGCATCTTAATAAGGAAACTAAATGGAAAAATTTAAAAGTGAAAGGCATCTATCTTAGAAGTGAGCAACTTTAAAGCAACTTTTTGCATTGTAAAAACTGTCAGTCCTTGTCAGGACTTGTACTTTTAGCATTTAGAAACTGTGCCAGACTGGTGTGCTGAAGTGTAGAAACATCTCTGTCTGATTAGATAACACATTTCTGTGGCTAAATCACAGGAAGAAACTGTTAATGGTTTTTCCTTTTGGGAAGATGTGAATTTATTATTTTTTTTTTCTCTGAGAAGGGTTACAAAATATTTCTGAAAGAGATCTGTATCAGCACAGCGAGTCAGTGACTTTCCTCTCTGCAAGTACTTCACATCTGTATGTGGAAGATGAGTTTTACATGAAAGAATGTAGTGATGAGGATGGAGTTTATGGTAATCCAGTGTTACTGTCAGAATTTTCTTTGAGCTTTTAAGATTTGAAGTTAGGAAGAACAATGCAACAAGTATTTTCTTGGATACTCTTTTTATACGTAAATAAGGAGACTATTGTCTTGATTTCTGCATCTCTTGATTTTGAGTAATTTTATTGCGTATGTTTCCTGCTTTAGTGAAGAATAACGGAAAACTTTGTTTAAGAGAAAACAAAAGAGGCAAGGTAGTGTTGGAAATAATTTATCTGACTGTATTTGAAGCTTGATGAGTGTATTTATTAGCCAAGCGTGATGCAATTAAGTGCTCCATGTTGTCTTACTAATATAAGATAATAAGATGTAATCTGCAACTGAAATTGAATATACATTCTTTCTGGTGCTTAAGTGCATATTTTTGTGGCGCAAGTCAGTATATCAATGGGTAAACTGAAACAAACATTAGTTAATATTAACAAATATTAGTTAATATATTAGTTAATATTAGTTTTAATAAGATAAATCTGTGTTGAATCTCAGTATAGGGGAAAGGTGACTGAGAGCTTGCAAATCTCACGCGGGAGAAAAAGTGACCTCCCATTCAACAACAGTACCCACATTTCTCTGCCATAAGCCAAAAAAGGTAAAAATTGGCCTCAGCTATAAAGACAGCTGCATGTTCACTCTTTTGGCCCTGGAAGATGATCTGATGGTGGTCAATTAACAAATTAATGTAAAAGGGAAGAAATATTGCACCACAGAGAATTGTGGTTCTTTTTTTAACTTAGTGAACAGAAGTGCATGAAAACATTGTGAGTTGAAATGAATAGGCAATTTTGTTGTGGAGTTTCTCTCAGAAGCAACTCATACTGTCTTTTTGGAGAGACCAAAACAAAGATGAAACGATCGTAGGTAATTTTTAACGATTTAATTCTTATCTCTCTATCTTAATAAAGTAAATATGTATTTGAATTATATAGATTCAGCAAATCAAAATTTAGGGAATAAAATTTAGGAATGTGAAGGAAAAATATCCTTAAATTCTGATGCTTATAGATCATGCTTTATCACCTGCTGCGTCACATATCATGAAATAAATGAAATTTCTACGAGGTGATTGATTAAAACTACAGCTTAGTTTTAGCTAAAGTCTACTGAAGAGCCTAGCATCAGAAAGCATGCCCTTAGATCTGTGACTGAAAGTCTCTCTGAGGCTGTCTGTGTGTCTGAAAGTAGGGAAGGAAAAAAAAAAAAGGACCAAAGTAGGTTGTATCCATATATTCCTGTATTCTTTCAGGTCTACATAAAGGTAAATAAATGTTAACATCAGCTAACCAAGATGTCAGTCTAAATAACTGTGAGGAATATTTGTTCCCAAGCTGAGTGCTTGGTTTCCAAAAGTTGAGTTTGGATCTCCTCATAGTCTCAAATTGGAAAAATGTTCTGATTCTTGCCTACTTTTTTGTTTGTTTGTTTTTATTTGTCTTTCCCCACTTTTTCATACAGAGAACAAAATAATTATGTTTTAGAAAATGCAAACATTCTGTTTTGAGAAGGGTTCTTCAGCCAAAGTTGCAAGAAAGAGTTTTTGGCTCATTCATTTTAATATGAGTAGTGTTCTCAGGTTTGTGTTATTGACCCTTTTTCCAAAATATATAAAACATATTTCTCAGTAAAAGTTCTGCGTATACTTGAAATGTGACTTACACTCTTTTTCTAATATTGTTTCCCCAGATACCTGAAAATGATGAATTGTTTGTTATTTATCTGAGGAGTGTGGAAGGAGGGGCTGAAATCAACACCACGAAAAATTCAATTCAGATTAATATTAGGAAAAATGACAGCCCTGTGCGTTTCATTCAGAGCACTTACATGGTACCTGAGGAAGTTGATGTGCTGAGAATTCAAGTGGTTCGTGGTAAAGATGACAGTGGAAAATTAATTGGACCTGATGATTGTGAAGTATCTGTCAGTTATGCCATCATAACTGGGAATTCAACATCACATGCACAGCTTAATTTAGATTTCCTAGATCTGCAGCCAACTACAACTATTGTTTTCCCACCTCTAGTTCACGAAATATATATGAAATTCAAGATCCTTGATGATGCCATACCAGAAATCGCTGAGACCTTTCAGATCATGCTTCTTAAGGACACTTTACAGGGAGATGCAGTTTTGGTTAATCCATCTACTGTTCATGTCACCATCCAGCCGAATGATAAACCCTATGGAGTGCTTTCAATCAACAGTATCCTGTTTGCTCAGACTGTTATCATCGATGAAGACCAAATTTCAAGGTACTACAGATCTTCAGACACTATCTACTCACATTAAGAGATTTGTTTGTCATTGTTAAGCATCCTTAAAATTTCATTTATGGTAACTATAAAATCACTGCTGAAAATTTGATATAGAAAACACCCACTCTAATTATTAACTATGTCTATAAAGATTTCAAGGGAATAATGTCTAACGATGCAGAATTATTTTAATTGGAATTAAAAACTGCACATATTTAATGATGTTCTCCAGATACTGAAAAATCCTTCATCTAAGAGTAGGATCATGTGAAGCTGTGATGCTGCCATACACCAGTTCATAAGAGTGGGAAATAGATTTCAATCTTCCTTTCCCAATAAGTCTTTGCATCTGCAGTATACTGTCAGTATTCTCTGATTGAATGCATTCTATGAAATACTGACTACCTTTAAAGTTCTGAATAATTAAAGTAGATGTAATTTTACAGATAAATTAAAATCAAAGCTCTATAGAAATGTTTGCAGGCAGCACTGATTATACAGTGGTGATACAGTCATTTAAAATGTCCACTGCTACTACTGATTTCATCCTCAGAGAAACAAGTAATGTATCAAGCTACGATTTCCTGAACAGTTCCAGGAAATAGAGGCCAGCCCTTCAGTATTCACCATTCTTTTTCAGATGTATGTAGCATCACATTTCCACTATCATAAAGATAATATTATATTTCAGTATGGAAGCAAAAAGTTACCTCAGATTTGTTATTTAAACATTGGTGCCTAACAACTGTATTCTGATGTGGTCTGTAAAACAGTGCAGAAAATTATTAGAGAAGTTTTCTGAAACATAACATATTTCCGGACAAAAATGTAGTGTGCCAAGTCTCCACTTCTCAGTATCTTTCTTGTTGTAAACAAGTAAGTTCTAAGAAATTCTTTAGATATGTTACTGGTTTCTTTAGATATATTAGCTCATCAGTAAGTGCTCCATGAAAATTCTACATGAGTGTTGCAGTTTTACAGATGTTAAACCCTGACCAGATGTCAGTTGCAGCAGTTAATACTGATTCATAGAGTCACAGAAGCATGGAATGGTTTGGGTTGGAAGGGACCTTTAAAATCATCTAGTTCCCATACCCCTGCTACAGGCAGGGACACCTCCTACTAGACAGGTTGCTCAAAGCACCATCCAGCCTGGCCTTGAATGCTTCCAGGGAGCGGGCGTTCACAACCTCCCTGGGCAACCTGTTCCAGTGTCACATCTCTCACAGTTAGGAATTTCTTCCTTATATTGTCTTAATCTATTGTCTTCCAGTTTAACACTAATTTTCTTCATTCTGTTGCTGCATTCCCTGTTAAAGAAAGAGTCCCTCCCCAGCTTTCCTGTAGGTGCCTTTCAGGTACTGGAAGGCTGCTGTAAGGTCCCCTTGGAGCCTTTTCTAGGCTGAAGAGTCCCAGCTCTCTCAGCCTGACCACGTAGGGGAGGTGCTCCAGCCCTCCGATTATTTTCATGGCCCTCCTCTGGACCCAGTCCAACAGCTCCGTGTCCTTCTTGTGTTGGGGGCCCCAGAACTGGAAGCTGTACTCCAGGTGGGGTCTGTTGAGAGCAGAGTAGAGGGGCAGAATCACCTTCCTTGATCTGTTGTCCATGCTTGTCTTGATGCAGTCCAGGATTCAGTTGGCCTTCTGAGCCGCAAGTGCTCTTGTTGAGGATTTCATCAGTGGACAGCCCCACGGGCCTCTCTTCAGGGCTATTCTCTGCCAAATGTGCTCCACTGAAGCCAGTGCAAATCTGGAATAACTAAATCATGGATAACTAAATTAAGAAAAACTAATTATAATGATGTGCTATGAACTTTTATTTCATTCAAAACCATAGGTTTGAAGGAATCACAATAGTAAGAAATGGTGGAACACATGGTAATATTTCTGTGACCTGGGTTATAATCCGGAATAGCAGTGATTCCTCACCTGTGACTGAAGACCTCATTCCAGAGACTGGGGAGATATATTTTAACCAAGGACAGATGCTGGTTACACTTGCTCTGAACATCATTAATGATGATACGCCAGAGGAAGCAGAGCCCTACCTTCTGAAGCTCTTAGATCATACTGTACAAGGAGGTGCAGAAGTCAGTGAACCATCGGAGGTAAGTTTACTTTCAGACCATGTTTTGAAGGAGGTGATGGGCAGTAGAGACTTCACCATTTTTGTCGTATTGGCTAAATGGGTGAAGTAGTTATTGGGTTTAAATGAAGCAAGCTAATGCATTCTTAGTATACAAAGCCACATCTCATTTATTTGGCTTAACATGTTATAAGAAGGCCTGAGTTGTTTAACTCAGTACAGTTCAATTTAGATGATTCTTATCAAATTCAGACATAGATGAAGCGTGGTGGGAAAGTTGCTACTGCCAGTGTGGTGCTGCTTGTGCACAGAGAATACTTTGGGGTTGTCAACCTGATTTCTTTCTTGAGTTCCACTTCACTCAGGTGAAAAACGCACAGTGAAAGGACATCATCTCATGAAAGTATGAAAACCATGATGTATAGTTACTGCAGTATTGAGTAATTAAAACTGCTTTCTGTTTTGCAGCTTTTGTTTTACATTCAGGACAGTGATGATGTTTATGGCCTAATAAAATTTTATCCTTTGGAGAATCAGAAGATTGAAAGTAATCCAACAGGGCGCTTCTTGTCCTTGAGTTTTGCAAGGGAGAGAGGAACCGTTGGAGATGTGCAGTTAATTTACACTGCACTGTATATTCCAGCTGGAGATCTGGATCCTGGGAGAGCAAAAGAAGGCATTCTAAATACCTCTATAAACAACATTGTCATGTTTCCAGAAGGAAGAACACATGAAACTCTAAATATACCAATAAGAAATGATGCGTTTCTTCAAAACGGTGCCCATTTTCTTATACAGGTATTATAAGTGGGTTTTTTAGCTTATTTTAATACGATCAGTGTAATGTAGTTCTCCTTCCCCTTCAGTGTAATTTAGATGACCATTCCTTTTTAAATAGAAAGCTCAGCTTAGCTCTAAAGCAAAGACTTTTTTTTTTAAAGAAAAAGCCTCATTAACTGTGACATAAAGAGTTCTGCGCTTAATCAGAAATTACACATTAAAAGAAAAAAACAAACAGGATTCAGGTGTCAATCACAAATGTAACAAAATGAGCTCAGTGGTGATGGTTACCTGCCTTTGGAGTTCTGTTTCTCTTTCTGCCCCATGGTTTAGAGTTTGAACAAAATAAGGTTCTTAAATTACAGAGCAAATTTTGGATGTAAAAAGGAAAAAATGGAACCTGTTCCATTCCAACTCAGTTCTACTCTATAAGTTAAAAGCTGTCAAACTTATGTTATCTTACGTATGAGTTTGATCAGAGAGTTTGATTTTCTTTTTTCATTTTTCCTGTTATAGTTTTCTTTGCTGCTTTTTTTTTTTTTCTTTCATTTACTTTTCTGTCTGAATTTACAGGTAGAGAATTTTTGTCCTTATTAGTTATGGTTGTCTGAAAAATGTACTAAAACAGTTTTTGACAGAAAAATGTATTTTCAGGAAAAATATTTTAGGAAGAAAAAATCTATTTTAAGACTTCCATTTCTTTCACTGGATTTTTTTGTTATTGTTTTTGTATATTTTAACAAATTATTGTTCAGAAGTACTGTGGAATGTTTTGGGTATTGTTACTGATGTTTGTTACTCATTCTCTCATCCCAAAATGTCCATTTCAAGTTAACTATTAATTAATAATAATAATTAATTAATTGTGACACTTAGGTAATCTGGGATAAAATATCCAGATAGTGAACTTGATGCACGGTGAGACTATCTGGCACAACCAAAGAGAAATCACGGAAATCACTGAAGACTTTCTTAGTCCCTTGTAATCTATCCATTTTAAATTAGATATCTTCTGAATTCAAATGAAGGTGCTGAAACACGGGTATAAAAAGTGCCAGACTTCGTGCTTTTCTTGTTGTCTAGCAAAGATGTTTTAATTGCTTCTGAAGCCTTTAAAAGATTTCCTCCCTCTATCTCCTTCAACAATACCCACTAAAATTCTTTGACATGTCTATTAATAAATTTTTGTAACAGCATGGCTGTTAGCAGGAAAAATTTGTTCTGGAATTATATGATTCCTTCATTTGAAAACTATTCTGAAATGCCAGGACTGTTCTGACTTGTTCCTTCAGCTCCTTGTTTCTCAGTTTGGTCTTCCTTTTTCCTACAGCTCAAAGGAGTTGAACTAGTGAATAGAACTCCTCTGGTCCCCTCCGTGAGTCCTAGACTAGGTGAGATTCGAAATATTTCTCTCAGGATTACACCAGATATTGCTAATGGAGAAATAGGCTTTATTAGCAATCTTCCGATTATTCTTTCTGAGCCAGAAGATTCTCCTGCCACAGTGGTAAGTGAAACTTTTTACATTGTCCTTGACTATGGAATACATACTTGAAGAAGTTAATGTTCCTCCACATTATGCCTAATCCCAAACATTACCTCGCTTAAAAACAAAACCAAAACCATAAACTTGTAGAACTATGCTCTGAAATGATCTATTAAGTGAGAAAAGTGAAACTGGCCTTTCTTTTCTCTGTAACTATCTAAAACCAGTAAACATTTAAAACCAGTTAGCCTCTGATGCTCACACAGATCCAAAAATACTACAGGTATTTTCAGTCTCTCCAGCTGTGAAGGTAGTAATGTAAGGGACCAGTATACATCCCAAATCAGATAACTCATTTAACATTCTTAAATTAGAACTGGTGATTGCCTTAAACACAATTGCACTGAACTGTTACTTGCAAGGTAAACTTATGGTGCTTATGTTTAAAATGTGGGTTATGTTTTGAAGAAGAGTGCATTCAAAAAATTCATCATACATTTGTTTGCATGGCTGCTTACTGATTTGTGAAGTGAATAATCTGTCATCTGTACTAAGTGTCTGATAACTGGTTAAGGGTTTTACGTACATATACTTTCGTCCATATTTTGATATGGCATATGAAGTTATAGCTAAAAAAGCTGAACATTTTTATGGTTATATTCAAATAGTAATTTACAAGGGAGTAATTGTTTTTCCATCTAATCACAACAAATTCATGTGTTCCATAGGTTTCTATTGCATTGCATCGAGATGGGACTGATGGTCAAGCAACGGTGTTCTGGAGTTTGAAACCTTCTGGTCTCAATCCAAAGGCGGTAACACACGATGATATTAGTCCTTTTAATGGCTCTGTTGTTTTCTTATCTGGACAAAGTGATACTACAATCAACATTACCATTAAGGCTGATGATATACCTGAAATGAATGAAACGGTGCTATTAACTTTGGACAGGTATTACATCTTGATCTCTATTCATATGTATCATATATGCAATGCTCCATAAAACATTAGCACTTTATTAATTAGGACCTATTACTCTCATTGAGTCAGTATGTGTCTGAAGAATGATTAGGCTATTGATTCAAACTGTGTATGGATTCTACTTTGACTGAGATTGATGTTAGAAAGTATTTTTTTTATTTATTACCTGATGACTTTAACTCTGACTAAATTTTGATAAAAATACTGTGCTATTTTGAAAATTCTTTGAGCTTTGTTCCTTTTTTACAGCTCTCAGTTCCAGCATGTATTTTTCAGAAAAGTAATAGTGAGATAATGGAAAAAGGTACAGTGAAAAGTAAAAAGCAATGAAACTGTTTTTCAGTCAGGTTTTTATGTCCTGCTGTTGCTGCAAAAATAGATTGCTGTTTATTTGTCTCCATGTTCTGTGTTGCCTGCTCTTGATTATGAGGTACTTCTCTCTAGCCTCAATAATATTCCAGGGTGATTACAAACACAGCTAATGGGAATGCAGTGGTGTCACTGAATATTCTAGTTGCCTTTCTATAGTAGATTGGGATTATTAGGATGACCCAGGGTGAAAGGGACTTTCTTTATTACTATTTACATGTGAATTCTCCTCAGAACAGTTAAAGTAGTTTATATCCAGGAGTGAATTTCTTTGAGTTACTAACAGGAAAACTGTGACTTCTTTACATTTTCCAACAGCTTGCCTCTCATGCTCTCATACTAGCTCCTATAAGTCTAAGGTACATTTTTCCACTTCTGCTGGTAACATGCAGTGGTCTGCCTCCAGCAGCTTCCACACTGAACATCTACTTACAAAGTCTTCACCTCATCCAAAATAAGTGTTTTTTACAGGAACTGTTAACTAGCTCTTAGGAGTTTCGACACCAAATACCCATGATGATTATACATTAGCAAGCAGAAGGCAAGAAGCTTTTCAAGTTATTGTTTACAAGAAGGTCGAAGTTCAGACAGCATGATTTTTTGACAGGAAAGATATTACTCCATTGCAGGATTGGCTTGCTTCATTAAAAATGACTAGTTAGTGCATCTAACTCTGAATGATTTAATTCCAATCTACCTTGGCTACTCATTACATTAGAAGGTGAATCCTGTACAAGGCAAAAACAACGAGACTATTGCAAGCAGTTCTCTGCTTTCCTTTCTGTGGATGAAACTGGTTTGAAGGAATTCATTAGAGGCTCTGGCACAGTGAGATTGAAATGATGACTAAACTTGTGAGTGCAAGGTTGTTGTGAATGTAGAGTGGAATGAAAAGAAGCAAGTAGATAGTGGTGTGCAGCTTAAAAGGTGTTGGGTTTTGTTTTTGTGGGTTTTTTTTTTTTCCTTTCAATTCTAACTGCTGTGCAGGTGTATGAAACCACAATTTTCTTCTGTTTATTCTGAGCAGTCTCTGTAGTCTGTGTCTTGAAAATGATGGCTGCAATAAGGATTGAACTGGCAGCTGAACAAATACAACCAGTGTTCGGCTTTCGCTATGTATGGTGGGAGTAGTAGCGTCTGCTGATCATGAAGTGGCTAGTAAAAAGTGTGCCAACAGTAAGCAGCTTTCCCACACTTGGCAGGGTCAGAGAGTGAACTAAGGAACAGGTGGCCTGGCCTAGAAAAAAAGAAAGGCATAAAGAGATGGGAGAATTTAAACTTTTCTCTAAGCCTGGATAGTGCCCCTCACTTTAATTACCAGAAACACAGAATGACATGACTGCAAAGACTGACATTTCAGTGCTGGAGGTGTGTCTTCCTATCAGGGCTGAAGATACTGGCACGGTGATGTGTTAAGCTTGCGCTGTTTCTTTCTCAATGTTTGGTACTTTCTGAACAAACAAGATTTCAGTTTCCAACGCTGGTAGCAAGCACTCTGTAGTACTAGTGAATTAGCATGAAAACAAAGATAGACTGTGCTGTGGATGTGCTTGTACTGTTTTATAAATTATAGTGTAAGTCAGTGCGGAAAGAAAGCGTGTGAGAACTTCAGTGAAACTGTAGACACTGGAATATGTTCATAGAGCATTCAATAGACTGCAGTTAGTAATAGTGTGGATAAAGTAATCAGAGTAATTAGTTCCAACAATGATGAGTTGTTTAGCAGTTGTTGGTGGTGTTAAGGCAGTTCAACTTTAAATGAACTTTAATTCCATTTGTATCTGTAAGAAAAGATTTCTAGGCCATTGAAATAGTATTTTCCTTTCTTACTATATGGTCTTTATCTACAGGCCATAGATATTAAAGCTAGCTCTGATCTGTTTCCACAAAATGAAAGCATGTGTATCATGAAGAATACGCTTCCAGAGAAGACAGATGAGTAAGAAAGAACATGACAATCTTGTGTCTGCTGAAGATTCTTCATATTTTGTTTTTTTTTCCAAGGAGCAGGTTCAGGTTGAATGCCTGCCTTTTCTGAATAGGCCTGAATTAGTACCAAACATAAAGTAAAACCAGATGTCTGTAGTGAAAGCTATGTAAGAAAGAAAAAACTGTGGTCTTCCTGATAAATGTGGGTGGAGCAGGCCATGGAAATTGTGTGTGTGCTTTGTGAAAGCATATACGTACTCGGGCTGTTCATTTTACCTGGTAAGCACAAATAGAAATCAAGTTTTTTCAAAATCTTATTGTTTTTCCCTTCTACACAATGTGTTCTCCTATTGTCAGTTGTCATCTCCTCAGTTAAGGTGCAGACAGCTATTGTTTTGACAGCTGGCACGACTGAAGGACCAGAATCCCCAGGCCACGAGGTTGGAGGCAGCCCTGTATTTGCGCTCCTGAATGAGTAGTGCTAAGATTGGAAATCTGGAGATTATGGCATGTGGGAACAAGAATATACTGATAAATTTATTTTGATTTGTGAAAGTAATAATCACTAACGGATGGCTGTTTTGGCAGTCCTTGTGCACTACTGAATTTTGAGCGTTCATTCATGGAAATGAGAATGCCACATCAGATTCATAAACATCTATTATGACTTATGTTTCATTTCCTATACATAATAAAGAAAAATTGAAGCGACATGATATCTTTATAATACCAGTGATTTCTGTGGTGGTTGAAATTCCATCATCAGTATAAATAGAAAATGATGAGACTCATGAGTTACAAAGTGATTTTTCTAACAATTGTAAATGTAAAATCCAGGTTTCACTATTTTATTGTGAAATATATGGCCACTATTTTTTATTTTTAGCATCTTTTTTGTTAAAGATGTTAGTAAGTGTCAGAAGTTAGCAAATCATGGGAGAGCCATTTAAAGCATGGTGGGCTACCAGTGGTCAGTGATCAAGTGGATTTCTGAGTTACTTTGTGCATTGGTATGCAAAGAAAATCTGACATACTATATCTTGGAGCTGGGATTTTCTTCTGACTTGGTGATTTCCTGCGGTCAATTTCTGTATCAAATCTTGTCTATCTTATTTAAATTTTGTATTAATTAATAAATGTAATGCTGTATGAGTAATCTCAGAGTAAAACGATGGCTTTTTCTTCAGGTCAGACTGTTTTAATGGAGAAAAAGAGTTTTGAAAGTAGAATGTTGAAATGAGTGCCACTGAACACCTACTGCTTGATTTTATTAATTCTTAAAATAATAACAACACATCTCTCCTGCTGTGAGCAACAGAATAAAATCTCCTCCAAAATCAAGTCAATGATGGATTAAACCTCGAGAGAAGTTTTTTGCCCTGAAGAGAAGTACTGTGGAATGTATAATTTGGCAAATCCTAATTTAATGAAGTTTTTCATAGGCAGGTCCTGCTGCTGATTAAATGAGTAGATAATCCTGAAAAAAAAATAGAGAGTGAACAGTAAATGCAAACTTATGAAGCAAATTGAGTAATATCCCACAAGAAATTGGGATTCCCCTTTTTTGAGATGCTCTGACTGAAAAGAGAGAAGTGTGTTTTTAATAATGACAGTGGTACAGTCTCACAGGTGCAATCAGTTGTCATTCAGAATACTCACTTTCTGCAGGAATTTCAGTCCTCTTTCAGAGCTACCAGTGTCGGTGACACTGCACCTCTCAGTAATAGTTCTTTTATTTGTGATTCTGTTTAATGCATTAAAACATTGAAATTCCCATGGTATCTTAAACTTAGTCAGAAGTTTACTTTGTAGTATTTTATAGAACCATGCATGTAAAAAAGGGGGAGAACATTTTGAAACTCCTGTTAGTTATCCCAATTCATCAGTAGTTACTGGTAAATAATAATAGTGATTTTATTTTTTAATCTTAAAGAAAGCATTTCCCTAATGACCAGTCATTTCATATTATAAAATACCTTACATGTTTTGGGACTGCTTTTCTTACCTTAGCATCATATGTGTTATCAGGGCTTATAAAGTGTAACAAAATGAAACTGTGTCAACAGATAAGCATTTTACAGGAAAAGTTAAGGAAATAAAGTGGCTTTCCCAGTGAGTTATATCTCCTTACTCTGGTCAAGCGTTCTCTTCACTAGCTGGAGCTGCTTGCCATGGTTAAGCTACAGTACAAAAGGAGCTGTTTTAACTTTTATCCTGAATGCTGTCTCTGTTGGGTTTCCAAAGTTCTGAATAGCCATCTCTGTCCTGTTTCCACACTGCAGTGTTACAGGAGCACCTAAAGAGCTGCTATTACAGACCGTACAGAGCGAAGCAGGGCTGAACTGTGCAGCATGTGGCAGTTGGGAAGTAGTTACTCCGTGATGAAAGGGTGGTCTATGAATGCCCCTTTTTTTCTTCAGTGTTTTAAGTTCCAGGGGCTGTTGGCCTGGAGTCTTGGTGTAGGCACAGGGCCTGCTCTCCAGCCCCATAACTTCTCTGGCAGGTTATGAGCCTCACCAAACAAGTTCTGCCTTTGCTGTATCAGTTGGGTGCATGCCCTCAGTTCAGGACCCCTGGGAGCATGAACGGGGTGGTTAAAACAAAAAAATTGGATGTAGAGAAGCGTTTAGGGTTCTGCTGAGGGTCTAAGCTTCCTGCTGAAAGTTTCATGCCACTCTTTGAGGAATGCTTTACCATGTATGGCTTAGCCCTGTTTGAACTTCAGCATCAGGATTTGAAGAGCGTGCTCAACCAGAAAGTAAAAAGTCTGAAGGGTTCTATTGTGTGTAAGGTAGTTTTAGCACAATGTGATTGTTCAAGGCAATAGAACTGGGCACTTTATTTTGTAGAAATAAGTCTGCGAAAATACTAGATTTCAAATATTTTGGGCTTAAATTTAAAATGGACCTTCCTAACTTATCCTATTTTATTGCAGATTTTAAATTTTTCTTTAATTAATGTATTCTGTTCAATGAGAATTTATAAGTATGTGTACGTTACAATGAAGGCATAATTAAAAACAAAACAAAACAAAACTTGATACCAGTTTAGAGTTGGAAAGCTAAGCCTGGGTGCTTCTATTCAATTTTTGCATAGGATGGTTTATGACTTTTTGAGGTAGTAATTTTACTGTGTTAATAGTAGAGTAGCAATAGCAATCTGACCAGTTTTGATATCATCCAGAGAAAATGTGGTCAGAGATAGTAAAAATTTAAAAAACACAATGAAGGGACTGAAGTGTTCACAATGAGGCTTGGAGGGAGAAACCGCAGACAAAGTGTTTTCTCTTTATCTGTTGGTGGACTGAACCTTACTGTTTGCTTCCAGTCCAGTAAGCTTTCTATATTCAGAGCAGACTTATACTGAGACTCTTCTAAATAATGAATTATTCTCAGTCTTCCATGTCCTATCAAAGAACACCTGTGGGTGTTTGAGATGCACACCTCATCCTCTTTCAGTTTTTGCTACCATTACGACTGTACTCTAGCACTAATCCTCAGTTGTTCTTGACAGACTTGTTGTCTAAGCTGTATTTAGACTCATGCAGTGTAACTGTGATGCTGGAAGAATGTATATATGTGTATCTTCATAATCTTGGGTAATATGATTAATTCAGAATTGTCTTCAGTAAATTTTAGTATGAGTTTATGACAGATTACTTTTTGTTATATAGCCATTACAACTCCTTTTGTGTTCATCCTATTTTTTTTTTAGTAATTACTTCAGCAGATTGAATCATAGAGGCATGTAGATTCTTTTCCTAACGGAGGACTAAGTATTTGTAAATGTGGACTGCTGCTGCATTTCTGAGCATGTACAGAGACTGGTAATAGTCAAGCTCTTGGAGAAGGACTTGGCAGGCAGTATCTTGAGTGAACCCTGACATGCTGAATTGGTCATGGGACATTTCTCGGAGGTGGGAACTGCCCACTTGCTAGCATTTGTCAGCAGGAAGACAAGCTAACAGGGTTCTCTTAAAATACACTTTTTAAGCTTTTGGAAAGTAAAAATAAAAGCTTTGTTGTTTATTTATTTATTCATTTCATTGAAATTCTAGGAAGTGGTACTTTCATTCCATTCTCCATCCCCTTTCTTTTTTTCTTTCTTTTTCTCCGTGCTAACAGGGTAGAAACAGAAAGGTTTGTCGTGTATTTCGGGTAAGTGCAGTGAACTGTTTTTTGTGTTCAGTAAATCAGTGCTTTGTTTTAAAAGTGGCTTTGTCTTTATTACTTGTCTTTATTACTTCTTTTCCTGACAGGATTCACTCTTTCTGCATCTCTTCGGACAATGCATGGTCCCCCTTTGGTGTTTCATTTGATGGCATGGGTTTCTGGCTTGAAGGCATTTTTTTATTTAAGATCTGTGAATGATGAAAGTTATGAATGCATGCCTCTGTTTTATATTTGACTGTTTAATGGAATAATAGATTAGTTGTTCAAAACTGCCACAAATACAGTTTGCCCTAACTAAATGGCTGAAATGTCTGGCACTACAGGGGAGTTTCTGTGGTCAAAAACGGGTAAAGTTATCTTGTTTTTGAATAGCACACATATAGTTTATGTTAATGTTTCTTTTTCTACCAACATTTTTTGCCACAGGCATGAATATGTTACTCTATTAAAGAGATAATCCTATATATTGCATCTACTGTCCTGTTGTCTAGACTGGCAATTTCTTTCTTTCTTTCTTTCTTTTTTTTTTTTTTTCACTTGTGGGGGAAGATTCCAGTTATTTGTGGAGTACTCGTAGATATAGTCCTGGAGTTGGTTTCAATATTGGAGTCAATGGATATAATGCCTTTCTCAACAGAATAGTATTTGTTGAAGTCTGGTTTGTAGTACAGTGAAAGCACAAAAATGCTTACGGTATACTGGACTGAGACACCATAGGAAACGTAAAACAGACAGAAAACATGGAAGATGTGAGGGAATCTGAATACATAATGTGTAATAAATTGTGTATAGGCCATGAGCCTGAAGCTGTATTCTTGATGCATCCTTCAATAGTATTACTCTGGAATTCTTAATGTAATAAATTAAAAATGTGGTTGTTGAAAATTACTGCTTCTGAGGAAAGGAGTACAAGTAATAGGCAAGGTCACATGTGGCCCATTCATGCTACTGAGTAGGATGAAGATAGTGTAACATGGAATCTCAGAGAGATAAATCCTTTATCAAGAGGAATTTGAAGTGTATTTGGTCAGCATATTTCATAGTTTCATTGTTCACCATGCGCTTTGTGAAGTGGGTTTGCAAGGAAGGAAGGAGAAAGGGGAATGAGAGTTAGGGTTAGGGTTGATCTGACAACCTCTGGAGGTTGTCTCCCATGTCTTCTGAAAGCAGATGGGCACATAGTTGAGCGTGGAATCCTCAGTATTGAGGAGCAATATGTCAATATTAAATTCTGCCTTAAGAGGCTAAGGGTGCTGATGTGCGATTATTAATACAAGGTCAGTATACTTAGTTTTGGAATTTCCTTTGTGCCTTAATCCAAATACGAATACCAAATTTAGGTTACTTTTTCTTGCACAATTCTGTTTCTTTTCCTGTGTGTAGTGTTCTTGTGTGATTTAAAAAACAAAACCAAAGAACAACAACAAAAAAAAACTAGACAGAGATAACAGGTGTAAGAACTAATCAGCAAACAGAACAGGGCTTTAAAAAAATAATAATTTCATAAACAAATGATACAGTTTAATATTGTGCCTTGCTTACTTTATTCTACTCCTTGCAGTTAACAGCTGGTTATCATAACTGATTCAAAAACTTCGTCACTATTCTGTCCTCTGCATATATATGGATTTACTCAACAAAGCAAATTGCCATTTGAAAAAAAACAACACAACAAACATCTTACCTTCCTTCCTCAGGGTCAGTGTGGAAAATCAGATACTGAAATATGGGTTTACTACTCGTGAAATCATTATTTTGGAAAATGATGATCCTGGAGGAGTGTTTGAATTTTCTCCCTCTTCCAGAGGTCCCTACAGTATCAAGGTAGTTGTCTGAGTCACATCTCTTAAACCTTATACGCAAATTGGTTTAAACAGAATGCTGGGAAAAAAAAGGTGGATTTTCTGTTTTACAGGAAGGAGAGTCTGTTGAGCTGCAGATTGTTCGCACCAGAGGAAGTCTTGTCAGGCAGTTTCTACGCTACACAGTAGAACCAAGAGACAATAATGAGTTTTATGGGAGCACAGGAATTCTGGAGTTTAAACCTGGTGAAAGAGAGATCATAATTACCCTACTGACAAGAATGGATGGGATTCCAGAGGTAAAAATTTATATTTTCCTCTCTTTATTTTGTTTATGGGGATATTAGTTCATCAGTTATTAAAATATAGATGATTTCACTGCTGAATACTGTCAGTTTTTATATAGAATTTCCAGGATTTTTCTTATGTGTGAGAAATAAATAAATGACTGTTAGAGTTTCTTTAATAGCCCTATTGATTGGTAATCCCCAGAATCTGCAAAATCTGGGCATATTTCTGTCCTTACTGTTTATTTCTGCTTTTCTTTATCCAGTGTTCATTTCAGTGTATTGTCTATCCTGGATTCCATCAGAAAGTTTACATGGATTTAGTTGCAGCACATTTATATTAACATAAATTTTAGCTTCTGTGATTCAGCACTCTTTCCTGCCTTTGCCTACACATTTCTGTGCCGTATTTTGCATAAACAGTTGTATTTGTCTGACCCTGCTAACGAGCTGGTGAAAGAGATACGCTGTCAAAAAGCAACCCTCACGAAATGTAAAAGCTTTAGGATACTTTATCTTTTTTGTCAGGCCAGATGATAATCAACCATCATTTGATTAACAAGTGGAGGGTCATATGCTGAAGGAATTAAGAGAACACAGAAACTTCAGTTGCAGTAGGCTACTGTTGAAATTCCTGTTTATTTTTCCTAAACACATAAAGAGACATAGAATGAGTCTGAATTATACTTGCAGAAACCAGGGACATAAGGCTAGCAAGTAAAAGTTGGGCACTAAAGCAGTAAGTTATATAAAAGTTATTAGTTCTTCATCTGCAGTCTAAGAGAAAAATATTTCCCTGCTTACAGCTGTTTCACAAGTCTGGCTAAGTAAGTCATAGATGTTGAGATGCTCAGATAAAAACATGTGCCAGGACTAAGAAATAAGAAAGCTTTTTTATTGTCCCCTGTCTCCAGAAGCAGCTAAATGCAGAAGCATATAGGCAAAACAAGTATATAAATAGCTTTTCACCAGAATGCTTTCTGTGCCACCAAGGGTTGGCAGCCCCAGGAAGCCTGGAATAATAGCTGGCGTCTTTGTTTGTAACAATCCTCAGTGGATTTTTTTTTCGTTAATTGGAACAGTTTTGCTTCGCACTCAGGTAAAGATTTAGTATCCGTGACATTCCTCAGTAGTGAATGCCATTTTTTAACTGAACTCTATGTGAAGAACTGGTTCATTCTCTTTTTTTTTTTTGCCTTGTAACTACCAGTGGGATTCACTGAGCTCTCTCCAGTTTAAACTAATTCTGTGGCCTTCTAGGTACACGGGTGCAATAGTTGTTCTGATGTTCTCTCAAATTTTTTCTTGTATAGGAAGCACTAAGTCCCATTAAATTAATAAAGCTAGCCAATGGATTCTTTCTAGATCAGCATGCTGTCAGTGGTTTTAAAATCTTTGCTTTACCTGTGTCAAAACCAAGAATGTAAAAAATCTTAGGTAAAAGAACACTTAAATTCAGAGAGTATTACAAATATATCTGTACCAGTGAATTTATGTGATTCCATGTTAAATATAGAATTTATATATAAAAAAAAGTCCTTGCTTACAATCTCGGAGAAAACGGTGCTTTTAGATATAGAAAATTCTAATGATTTATCTGATAGCAATGTACAAATACTTGTCGCATATAGAAAGAGTGATTTCCTTTTGTTTAAATTTGTGTATTTTTCTAGCTCACTGGAGACTGGGGACTACAGTCCACTTTGGTGTTGATGTTAATGTTGAAGATGCATTTTTATTTTGGCTGTGTTTCTTTCTTCTAGCTGGATGAGGTATATTTTGTGGTACTTAGTGCCTATAGTGAAATGCCGGGGAAACTGGGAAATGCCACAACGGTCAGTATAACCATCTTAAAGAATGATGATCCACATGGCATCATTGAGTTTCTACCTGATGAACTAACAGTAACAATAAACGAAAGTAAAGGAGAAGACATCTATTCTGGTAATTCCTTTTTATTAGCGTTACTTCTTTATCTACTGTCTGCTCCCGAAAGGCTTCTTTTCTACTTTCTAGGAGAATGTCTGACTGAAGTCTCCTCTCAGGAGTTTGCAGAGTGGTATAATGCCAGTGATATGAGCAGTAGAGACTCAAATTGAGAGGGATGGACCTGGAAAAACAGAGGGATCAATTCCATACAAAAAAAAAGTGGTTAAAAAATATGCCAGAAGGGAGGGATGGGTTGTGGATGAATGTGCAAAGAGCAGTGTGAAGACAGAAGCTCTTTTTTGTGCAGCACGAATAATAGAACTTTTTTTTTAGAGGAGCGTAGTTAAATCTCCAGATGGATGATACTCACTGATCTCTTTCTATTCAGTTATCAATTGTTTTTACAAGCAAGAATTAGCATGTGAAACTAAAGCAGTTTGAACTGCTTTAATAAATTACATCTTTGTCCTCTCCTGTAGTACTTACTGGTTATGAAATAAGCTTATTATTGCTTATTATTTTCCTTCCTTTTTCTTCATTTCGTATGTGCTTACCTTTTCCATTTTGAATTCCACTGTTCTGAGCATGACTGGGTATGTTTGCATTTTCAGCCATTTACAGAGTTATAAGAAACCAGGGAAAGTATGGAAATGTCAATGTGTCTTGGGTTGTTGATCCAGCATGTACCAATGATGTCTATCCTGAAGGAGGGACTATTTTCTTTGATAATCTGGAGTTTTCTAAAAATATCACCATTTACTCACTGCCAGATGAGGTAAACACTTTAATGCTGTTTTATGGTGAGAATGTGGAGCAAAGAATAAGTGCTAAAACATTAGAATTCAGGGAGTGAATGAAGGAATTCCTGCTTATTGAGAGCTTGGTAACTTACAGAAAGGATGAAAATATTTGGTTAGAACTGAGATAACTTCAGCAAATCACATGAGAATTTCAGAACCTGAAAAAAGTTGAGAGCTGAGTGTAACTGTAGTGTAGTTAAGTTATAGGAAAGTTTATTTGAGTAAAACTGATGTCCTGATAGCTGGAATCTTAATTTCATTGTTATACATAAATATATTTGAAGTAATGTGAGAAAGATAGAGAACAATAAATAATAAATTAATAAATCTGTAAAAAAAATGGAAGCAGGAAGCTGGAAGATGACTTTTGTGTCATCACTGCAGCAGGAAAGATGAAATTTACTTACTGATGGTAATTCATTTGTAAGTGTATGAACTGTCTTATGTAATCCCTTTTGACAAACCTGCAGATTGATAAATATGAACTGAGAGTTAGAAATCTCTGGCCTATTAACCACCTTGGCTGTTCATTTGAAATTTTTCAGTGTTTTGTATGCTGGAAATTAATTTATTAACACTTTCTCATTCAGGTCCCTGAAGAGAGAGAAGTATTCATCATCAGCTTAGTGAGTGTTACAGGTGGAGCCAGACTGGGCAATGTAACCACTGCAATTTTGCAAATTGCAGAGAACGATGATCCCATATATTTTGCAGGTTAGAAACTGTTGTTTTTAAATGTTGAAAGTGCACAGTACCTAAAACAGATTTGTACGTATTTTCACAGACCAGGTAACTGAGAAATCTTTATTCCAAGAGAACAAGTGCAAAACTTGCATTTTTTCATTGTATTTCATTCATGTTTGATTCCTTCAGAACTTCTCCTTATTTATGTTTTGTTGTTGTTATGTTATGCACGCTAATGCTTTCAAGGTACAGAAGTATTCCTTTGCATATGGAATTATTTCCATGCCTTTACTACCTGTACCTTCTATTTCACTGAAAAAGAATGAGGATTAATTACAGAGCATGAAGAAAATAGAGCAAATGCAAGGAACTCAGGCTTGAACTCAGGTAGATGTTTTGTTTTTGTATTTTCAGAACCTCTGACAGTGACTGTTCAAGAAGGAAGTGCTGCAAACTTTACAGTCTTAAGGAATGGATCTGTTGATGTTGCTGTTGCTGTCCAGTATGTTACTGTCAATGGAGATGCAACAGCTGAAGAAGGAGACTTTGTTCCTACTGGAAAGAGCAGCTTTATTTTGTTCAATATTGGAGAAAGAGAGCAGAACTTATCTGTGTATATAAATGACGATGATACCCCTGAAACTGATGAAATGTTTTATGTCTTCCTCTTGAATTCTACAGGTAAAAGTGGTGATTTGATGTCTGCATAATAACTCTCGTCTTGCTGCAGTTTTTCAGCAGCATGGTCTTATCATAAGGTTTACTCCAAGACTTTCACACAGTTGCTGTAAAAATTGTGTTTGGATTTTCATCTTGGATTTAATTTTTGTTAGAAGCAAGATTTTTGTTAGAAACAAAAATTAAATGATGCAGTTGAGACTTTTCCTGCAAAACCAACTGAAGTGAAAGTCTCTTTTCAAATGTAAATGCTCCAAATGTGGTGGGTTTCAGCATGACTACAACAACAATGCAATCATAAATAATTTTAGAACTGCTGCAGTCTTAGGGAATGAGGAGTTCTTTTAATTTTTATCTGTGCTCCAGTGTATTTTCTTGGTCTCTAACTGCTTAATAAAGACCCTCCCCACCAAAACTCAAGGTACTGTGGCAGTCATTTGCAGTTTTTTTTAATGGATTTTAATGATCTACTGTCCTTCAGTTTTTATTATTCTGTAGCTGAGTGGTAATAACAGGTAGTGAATGCACCACAAATCTTTTCAATGCCAAGTAAATCTAAACTGAATGAGCCATCGTAGCAATATGCAAGAGCTGAGGGGCTGTAATTTAATGAAGCAAAGAAAGATGACAGACCGTACCTCGAGATTGTGTAGCAGTTTCTCAGAGTAAAATACCTACCAGAGATTCAATTCAAGTTAGGAAACCTATAATTAGATATCTTAATTTAGGCATCTAGGAGCACACTAAGCATCTTAGCTCTTGTTGTCTGAGATGATCTAATCTTTACAGTCAATAAAGCTAGTGAGTGATTCAGGTCACAGTAATGTGGGCATGGTGTGGCTGGCCTATGAGTTGCTCACAGGGCTGCACTGATATCAAACAGAATCCTGCCCTACTGTTGCTACCTGTTGGTGGCAGGCAGCCAGAGGATGATAGGGACATTTTAATCAATTATTTGATTGTGAGGCAGTTCATCTGTTTCCTGAGAGCAGCCATTCTTCACTGTGGTACCCAGGTCTCTGCAGCACCTTAAATCTAGGGAAAGTGTCAGACAAAAGCATACTTCTTTGTAAGTTTTCTCTGTTTCAGTCTCTTTCTACTTATTTCAAGATCCATGTGTGGTTTCTCTTACCACCCCATTGGGAACGTACAATGGCTTCTCTCCTGACACAGTGGTCCTACAGGAATGGATACCCACAGTCTCCCTTTTCTTCTTAAAGGTGCAGCATGTCATTGTTGAGCCTGTCTAGGATCACCAAGAATACAGAATATTTCAGAGTGCATTCCAGAAAGCAATTTCATTGATTTTCTTTCTGTGGTCTGTTACGTGTATTGGCCTTAAGTGTTACAGAGCGTTTGATAGCTGAACTTGAACTGTTGTACCTGACAGACAACACAAATGGAAGTATATGAAGGCTCATTCTTTAATGTGGAAATAAAGCTGGTCTGACACTCAAAAATAGGATGAAAAATGGTATAGAATTGGAGACATGGTGTTAGAATTAACATCTCTAAAATGCTAATATGCTAATATGCACAGCAGTAATCCTACAAGCTTTTCTTCTGCATCATAATTATCTTATAATTTTTCATTTCGTTATTCCATTATATGAATATAAACTCTTAGGCACTGTTCTTAGCTTGTATTTAGTTTCAGTGCAATGCTTTTAGGTCAGAAGGAAGTCTGGGTTCTTTGAATACTTTCTTATTCTATACCTCTTAATATCCAGTCATTTTGACTTGACCATCTGTTGTTCAGACACAAAATATGACCTCTTATATAGTCCTTTGCCCTA
Organism: Callipepla californica brunnescens; assembly: GCA_023055505.1. Lineage (NCBI taxonomy): Eukaryota > Metazoa > Chordata > Aves > Galliformes > Odontophoridae > Callipepla > Callipepla californica. The sequence goes on along the minus strand of JALIRH010000168.1, from coordinate 363,679 downwards.
GCTAGGGTCAATTATGTGCAAGGATGCCAAGGAAATAGAATCATGTGTTCACAGTTCATGTCATACGTATATTTTCCTAAAAACATTTTTGCCCTGATTTGCCTGAATATCTCAAATACTGCTTTTCACTGTCTGCTATAACTGTTCCTTTTATTTTTGCATAAAAGCAGTTGGTCTAAGTAAAAAACATCACTGGATTTATAGTTACCTACATTTATAGTTCCTATTCTGATTCCTCCCTCACCTTTTAGGGGACACTGTTATCTTTGAGGCTGGAGTGGCTACAGTTATAATTGAAGCAAATGATGACCCTAATGGAATTTTCTCTTTGGAACCTTTGGAAAAGGCAGTGGAAGAAGGCAAGAGCAACATTTTTTTGTAAGTAGCATTTAAATAATATTTGTTGCTCTTTTGGAACTGCTGTATGGAGTACTTTGCCAGAAGTACTTTGATCTAATTTCATGCAAGTTTATACTGATAGAATTTTATTGTAGAAAAACAGCTTAAAAATTGGAATAAATTATTTGTAATGCATTGAAGGCATATACTGTAATATTTTAAAATAGAACAGACTTACGTTTTATTGCAAGTACATAGGAACACAGCGTTGTTATATTCTCAGCGCTCTGTAGGAGCAGAAGAATCTGACTGAGCACAATGTAACCTCTGCTCATGGAAAAGTAAAAGACATCTCAACAAACACTTAAATAAGACCGTGGCTATAGATGGCTTTTGAAACTTACACCCACAGACCTACTCTACTCTTTTTTTTTTTTAACTAGTTTTTTTTTCTTTTATCTATTAATTGCAGATTGAACTCTATTCTCAAATTCCAGATGTGATAGCCTTCTAGGCTGAAAATGCTCTTCACTAATCTGACCTTTGGCATTTTCCTTTCTGCCACAGAGTTGTGTTAAGAATGAGAAGGGTTGAAGAAATGAATGTATTTGCCATCTTATCTTGTTGCATAAAAATTTAATAAATAAACTTAGTATTGAATTATAATTTGATGAAGATAATTATTATTTTTGTTGTTAAGAAATCTCTAGACCAGATGTAAAGAGAAGTTAGATTGTGATAAACATCGTAGTGTGAATAGTGCTTTCATAACTTTTTAATTATCCTTTATGTATATATTTGATTTTGGTTTGTTTTAAGCAGATTGTTTTAACATGTCTTAATCGTAATAATAAAATATTGTTTTCAGTTAGTATATTCTTAATCTCAAATAAGGCATAGAACATAACCCTAATTTAATACTAGATTAAGAAATAGTTGAAAGAGACTCGATGTCTAGATGATGAAATGCCTGTAGTTAACTGTAAATGATTCTCTTTCCTGTCTAAAGGTGTCTAAATTTATTAATTTTTATTCTTCTTTTGTTCAATTTCCGAAGTATTATATATTCGTGTTTATTGTTTACATACTAGAAATACAAGAAAAACTATGTTTGGGCCTGCACAGGCTATTTTTGTTCCCAAGGTACAATGTGGTATACCTAGGAGTAGAATTATACTGCAGAATTACTGGCCCTTAATTGGAGTTATGTTCATTGTTCATTATTATTTAGAAAATAGTGCATTGCTTTTCTCTCTAAGGAGGATGAGACTGTCTGTGTTTTCCTTTCCTACTGAATTTTGATGCTTACTGGCCAGGACACACTGTTTCTTGTATCACTGAACAGGGTTTTGAGACATAGAGGACATTTCGGCAATGTTTCTTTGAGCTGGCAGCTGTTTGATAATAACTCCACACTGAGGCCAGGAGATGAGTTCTACGAAACTTATGGAACTGTGTTCTTCATGGATGGTGAAAGATCAAAGCCAATAACATTACATGCTATTTCAGATAGAATTCCTGAATTCAATGAATTTTACATTCTGAAGTTGGTGAATGCTTCAGGTATTGTCTTCTGTATCACCGTTCACTTCATATCTGGTAGAAAAGAATTGTATTTAATCAATCAAAAAGAACCCAGCACTGGAAAGAGCATTGCTTTGAACCATGTCTTGATATCCTATTAATTTCTGGTATTGTTTTAGGTTTCATTTTTCATTTAGGATTAAATTAGGTATATGAATATGGTTTGTTCCTGAATTACTGTTATGCATATTTTGTAGATCTGAACTTTAAAAAGGATGCCTCTTCATTTCTGAACTGAAAGTTTAGTACTTTCATTTTAGAAACAGAGAGATCTACATTTCAGAGACGTAGTTCTCCATGCAGAAGAAGAAATATTAAAGATATTAAAGACTATGCATATCTACTGTAATAGAGTTCCTTTATTTATTTTTTTTCCCTAGAGGAGGTAAACCACTTGTAGACACCACTTCATATGACATAAATTACAACTTCAGATTGCTACTGGGTGTGTTTCCTAGTCTGGATTCATTCCACCTCAGTACTATTTATGGTCTTCTGTACCCTGGTGCAACTGAAAATGTGTGTTGACCTTTCCTGTAAGTGAAATCCATATGGGTGTACAAAAGATTTCCTACTTAAAATAGGTAGATCACTGTACACTGTGAGTGGAGAGTTTACTTTTACATCATGATCTTCATATCATAAATTCTTACTGAGGAGAAATAGCTGACTAACAGCACAGCTTGTCAGCACTTTTAATGCACAGTTGTTCACTGATTTTGTAAGGGACGTATGCTTTTGTTTCTGGAGCACTGGACAAGATGTTGCCATTCACATTCATGTAAGTTTTGGAGTAATGTCAGAACTGATTTTTGCCCCATGCTCATCAAATGAAACAAAAGTTATCTAATTAAGAAATGTTGAGTTTAATCTTTTTTAAGACAAAAGATATCTTTGTGTTTTGCTGCTGAAAAATAATGTGGGTTTTTCTTGTGGAAAATGTGCCACCATAGCATTTTAAAAATAATACAAATAAATTACGTGGTTTTAAATGTAGGTGCTTTTCTGGTAGTCCACGGGATCTTAAAGTAAGATTTAGGCCTTCTAAAAAACATTTTATTTAAGAATTGAAATACTTTATAATGTTTTTCCTGATCATGTTTGAAACCAACCATTAACTTTTATCTTAACTTCTGTTATGTAGGTGGATCTCCTGGTCCTGGTGGCCAGTTATCTGAAACCAACCTTTCTGTAATCGTCACCATCCCTTTCAATGATGACCCTTTTGGAGTGTTTGTTATAGATCCAGAGAGCCAGGACAGAGAGATTGTGGAAGATACTCTTTCTGAGGACGATCTTTCCTATATTACAGACTTCACCATCTGGAGACAGCAAGGCACATTTGGTGTTGTCCGATTAGGCTGGGAAATACTGTCTAGTACATTCTCAGACGGACTACCAGCAATGATAGATTTCTTATTGCTTGGATCATTTCCAAGTTCAGTAAAATCACAGCCCCACATGAGGCGCCATCACAGTGGAACAGATGCTTTGTATTTCAGTGGAAAAGGGGATGCATTTGGCACTATTGGTCCTGAATACCCATACAGTGGAAACACCGCTCTAACCAATTTTACATTTTCAGCATGGCTGATTCCTAATGTCAGTACAGATGGCTATATAGTTGAAAAGGACAATGATAATGGGACTTTATATTATGGTGTGAAACTCCAAACAAATGATTCTCATGTTTGTGTAGTTCTTCATTATACAGCATTAGGATCCAATATGACATATATGGCCAAAACAGCAATCGTGAAATACCTGGATGAGAATACTTGGCTTCACCTTCTGATTACTCTCGATGAAAGTATAATTGAATTTTACATTGATGGAATTCTAGTTCTCGGAGGAATGAAGAGTTTGAAAGGAGAGGCGATTGTTGACGGTGAGCCAACAGATTTAATTATATTTCTCTTTATATGAAGTTCTGAAATGCAGAGAAGCAATATATCGAAGTGATTGTATCTGATTAGTTAATTTAAAAGGACTAAAAGGAGTAATTTCAATAAGATTTAGCTACAAGAGAGATACTGAGTTGCTAGAACACATTTGGAGAAGGACAGTGAGGCTGGAAAAGTGACTAAAGAAAAGACATGACAAGCAGGTGAGGGAACTGGGTGTATTTAGTCTGGGAGAAGGCTAAGGGGAAGCCTCATTGCTTTCCACAATGTTCTGGCAGGAGCTTGTAGTGAGAATGACAGTGACGGTCTCTTTTATCAGGTGGCAAGTGATAGGACCTGAGGAAAAAGCCTCAGGTTGTTCCAGAGAACAACATCTGGAAGAATTTCATGGAAAGAGTGGTTAGGCAGTAGAACAGTCTTCTGAGGTGTAGTCGTCATTTCTGGAGGAATTTAAGAGACAGGTGGTGCTTAGGGATGTGGTTTAGTGGCTGACTTGTATGGTTCGGTGCTGGGCATAAATGGTTCTGTGCGTGTATGATTGTATTTACAGCAGTGAAGCTTAGGAAGGGTTTTTTATCTTTCAGTTTATGAAAAAAAATGTGTAAAATGCCATAATACTTTCGTTACCAAACCCGTATCTTGAAAACAGTAGCATTTTACCGTGTGTAGATTTACTGAAATACAAATTAACATACATAATGCTTGGTTTAATTATATTCCAAGGAAAATTAGTGTATGTACTTCAGTTAATGTAAGTGGACATTGCACATCTTTTAAGATTTTAACTATAGGTAACGATTGTCTGACCTGCAGTAACACTGACTAGGGAAGTGCCAGAATTCCTCTATAAAGTCAGATGTTATGTGGTTGGAATGAATTTTTATTCTTTTTTTGTCGATTTTCTGCTATTATGTATGCTTTTTTCCCCCTTGGTGATAGTCTCTATCTTTCAGTCTTTCTCCTTCTCTTCTTCAGTTTCATGTTTTCTTCAGTAAGGATAGACATTCTCATGGATGATTATAAAATCTTGATTGGGGCTTCCATTTCTCTAATTGAAGAAGGAGAATTTTAAAATATAGAGTATGTCAAATGCATTTACATGAACAAGTATATATATATATGTATATATATACACACACACAAAAGTTGAGTGAAAATAGAGAACTTAGTCATAGAGTGTATTGATTGTATTTCTGCTACAATTCCAGTGCCTGAAATCTGAGAAATAAATTTTTCCCAGTGTAAAAACAGTAGTACTTCTGCAATTAAAAAGTTCCATCAGATTTGCCATACTTCAGCTTTTTCCCCACTCAGTTTCTGAAACAAATATTTGTGAAATGCAATAATGCTTTTATTGCTAGAAGAGTATGTCTGAGTCAGCATAAATTTTCTTTATGGATGGATATGGCATACACTGTTTGGATATACAACAATTGTGAGGTAAATACTCTGTCTCTCAGTTTAATGTTCCTTACTGCACAGTGGTGAGCTTAGTGGCCCAGTTTTTCTCACCACACTCCACCTGATGCCCTGTGACTATTATTAGTTGCTGTGGTTGCTTATCAATAGAGCTGCCACTCAGTCATATACATGCCAGTTCACTGAGGAGTAGGATTTTTGCTTCTTTGTTTTCAGAAAAGCAATTGATACCAGCTGAGATGCATGTGTTTTAGCAGAATAGAGTAGAATAGGGTGCAGTAGAACAGAGTGGAGTAGAAAAGAGTGCAATGGAATATATAACATATATAACAAAATGGAATAGAATAGAAATGAATATGATTTACTGCTTTAGTATGTGTGTAAAAAGAGAAAAATAATTTTCTTCTCAGGTCCAGGAATAGTAAGAATTGGAGCAGGAATGAATGGCAGCAGTAGGTACACAGGGCTAATGCAAGATGTAAGGCTTTATGAACGTAAACTGACACGTGCAGAGATCTACGAACTCCATGCAACTCCTGCAAAAAATGATGTCCACCCTGTCTCTGGGTATTTGGAGTACCAGCAAGGAGAGACCAATAAATCATTCATCGTGTCTGCAAAGGATGACAATGAGGAAGAAGGAGAGGAATTATTCATACTAAAGCTCATTTGTGTGCGTGGTGGAGCTCGAATTTCACATGAAAATACCACAGCAAGATTAAGAATACAGAAAAGTGATAATGCTAATGGTCTGTTTGGCTTCACTGGAGCATGTATCCCTGAGGTAAGGCGGTCACAGGAAAATTATAAGTGAAGATCTGTGCACAGAAAGGACCAGATGACCTGAACTGTTTTTATTACTACTGTATTATTTTGGAGAAAAAAACAGTGAGCATAGTTTCTGAACTGGGAGCTCATATAAGCTTATAATTGCATTCTTTGTACTCAAAGTGCTAATGTGCAACTTTTTTTAGAATAACATCACTGCCTGAGTGATGCTAGTTTTCAGTTTGGCTCAGTTTGCTTTTAGTGTGCTATGATTATGGGTTCCCTTAGGTTCAAATGCCACTGATAAACTGTGATGCCACAGATCATCAACCAACCATGAAGAAAAATTAAACATTTATATGGTATGTTAATTGTTTTGGACCTCTCTTGTGTCCATTTCACTAAGGAAGTATTAGAACTCTTAGTGATGACGCAGGAACACAGCAGTGTTTTGCCAGTAGTTTGACTGTTTTGTGTGCATCTATCTACTAGAAATCCTGAAGTAATACACAGTGTCCACACTGTTACAAAGCGTCCCTGAAATTTAGTTAACGAGTATGATAACATTAACCTTTCTGAAAATTTTCAGATAAAATTATTTTATTTTGGTATTGCTATCACTCATTTCTGAAACATATGTTCCATATGGGTATATTTACAAAGATTTGAAATTTTTGCTGCAGAATTCAGATTTTCTGTTAAAACAGACCTGAAAGGAGGACTGTAGAAGAGAAAATCCACCAAAGGCTTTCGAAAGGACCCGGTGGTTTCAGCAGAGCTGAGAATTTGTTCTCAGTTAGTTAGGGTAGTATGGTTAGGCTGTGATTGGACTTGGTGATCTTGAAGGTCTCTTCCCTCCTGAGCAATTCTATGCTTCTAGTTTTTTCTATAGCACTTGGAAAAGGGATGACCCAATTCTTTCTGCAGATTACTGCCAAGGAAAATTAAGATAAACTGCATTAATATGAACTCCTTTGAGTTGCTTTCAAGTTGCACGTTTCGATCTTATAGATTCTGTTTCTGACACATAGCTTTGGGAAAGAGATTCTGTCCAGGATAAATCCATGTGTTGTTATTTTCCTTAGTCCCAGGGGACGCATTGGAAACTGTTGCAAATTCCACTAGGATTGTTCTGACTGCTATCAAAATCAGTTTCTGCTTCCTAGGACTCCATTAGAGCTGAAAATAACATGACAGCTTTTTTTTTTTTTTTTAGCTAAACATTTGACTGACATTAGAGAATTCTGTTATTGTTTATTCTCTGGATTTACTCTTACAGAAGCAAACCTTTAAAATTCTTGCTTTCTTTCAGAGTTCTGAAGAAGGTTCTACTATATCCTGTGTTGTGGAGCGTACAAGGGGAGCCCTAGACTACGTGTATATAAAGTACATTATCTCACAGGTTGATTCCACTGGCATTAATTACTCTGTTACCGATTTTTCTAATAGCAGTGGCACTATCACATTCCTCCCTTGGCAGAGATCAGAGGTAAACCCTACCTTCCTATTAACTATTCATCCTGTCCTTTACGAACCTGCTGGAGAATATCTTCCAAGGGTGCTCACTAGCTTTCATATTGGAGAGCGTTTACTTCATATAGCTTTTGTCACATTTTTCTGCATTATTTGTTTTGTTGTTGTTGTTTTTATATCATTGACAGTAAAGTTGTATGACAGATCCTTGTAGATCTGTGTATACCTCAGTTCAGGAGTTAAAATTTGTACCTGTGTATTTGGCTGCACATAAAGTTAGGTAAATGTATGTATACGGTATATACAAATGAATAACAATATTTCTATTTATGTGTACAGAAAAGTTTTAAAAGTGTAAATAGTACAGTTACTTTTGAAAATCATCACGTTTTGAACTGAGTCCTGTAATCCAAATTTATCTTCAAATCAGTTAAATAGCAGTAAAGTTAACTGCTGGTCTTGCATCCAGGTTCTACATCCTTTCGCCTAAACAGTTTTAATGAATTCAATCCTGACCTGCAACACTGGATTTGCACAGTTATTTGAAGAAGTGGAGAGAGTTAATGTGTGTTTTCTTGTAGTGTTCATGTAATAAGCATGAATTCTGAGTAGAGGATGCCATCCTCAGTTTCACTTACATCAGTCTGCAAAAGTCGATGTGGACTGATGGACATTCACCAAAGACATTTGAAAGGATCCCAGTGGTTTCAGTAGGACTGAGAATTTGTTCCCAGTTAAATAAAATAGCAATTGACAAAAGCTTGTCATATCTGCAGATAGTTTGTTCATGTCATTAGTCATTCAGCTTTAACTGTGGTGAATCGTATTACTGCATTTCATAGAATTATACGAAGTAGAAGTTTCCTTATCTTTTATGATGTGGTGACCTGGGTAAGGTGTGCCTTGCTCTACCTAGTGGCAGAAAAGGACTGAAATACACTCTCGGCTCCACTGCCTTGCCATTACCTTCAGAACTACACAGGAGATACAGTTGACTGACTAATTAAAGAATTCCCTGAGTTAGGCAGGTTCACGAAGCTCATCGTGTTGAATGTTGCATGGTTTGATTTTTCCATGATTTGATCCTTCTCTAGGTGTTAAATTTGCATGTTATTGATGATGACATTCCGGAGTTAAATGAATATTTCCGTGTGACATTAGTCTCTGCAGTGTCTGGAGATGGAAAAATAGGTTCAACTCCTACCAGTGGAGCAAGTATAGATCCAGAGAAAGAAACTACTGACATCAGCATCAAAGCCAGTGACCACCCATATGGTAACAATGATGGAAATCATACAGTCTTGTTTCAAATAATTGTGTAGTTCTTGTTAATCAGATAAAAATTCTTCTTAATCAACAACTGAAGTAGCAATGCCAAGTATTCCACTTTATCTGAATTGAGATTAACTCATTGTTTATATACCTGAAAGAATGGTGAATTGTTCTGTAGAATGTTAAAAGAAGGCCTGGAAGATTTCCTCGTGAAACAGGCAGTGGTCCCCTTGTGAGAGCAAATAAAGGCTGTGTTGATCTTGTGGAAACTTTTAAACAAATGCGATTTTCTGACAATGAGCGTCATTTCTGCATGCCTGTTATACCACTAAATAGCCAGTAATGTGAGACTTTTGGGAAGAGCTGATTTTTTTTACAGTGCTGTTGCTTTATCAAGATGGACAGGAAGATCAGTGAGAGAGGGGAAGACAGCACATTTCTGGAATCTGTGTGAGGCATGCATAAGGGCAGATTGACATAAGTGATTTTTAATTTCAGAACCATTACAAATTATAAATCGTCATTTAAATTTGCTTCAAGAGGCCACATAAGTAATTCTTCTTGTCTGCCAGGTCTGCTGCAGTTCTCTGTGGGACTACCTCCACAGCCAGATGATAAAATGATTCTTCCTGCTTATTCTGTGCCCCATATTACTGTTAGAGAAGAAGTAGGACACATCAGGTTACTGGTTGTTCGTGCACAAGGCCTTCTAGGAACAGTTCTGGTGGAATACAGAACAGTGCCACTTACAGCTTTCAGTCCAAAAGATTACCAGGTATGGTCATTGCCAAGGTAGTGTAATTATTTTGGGATTTAATTAGAGTTATTTATACTGAAGATGGCCTTCAGTTTGACTAGCCCAGCTATGACTCTGTCATGGAAAGGCTGATTTTTGTGGTGATGTGGTAAATTAATATGTAATATTGCATGTAATGTATATGTTGCTATGTGACTTCTATGTTCTTTCTATGTAGGAAGTTCCATTTCCTAAGAAAACTTGGGTTTGTCTTAAGAGAGATGTCAGTGTAGCAAGAAGTTTTGCTGTTTTTGTATATCAAATCATTCAGATGCATGTACAGATTAAATTATGTATCCATGTCCTGGGATTTCTACATGCTTTAATAATTAACCTGCATTTATATGCACTTGCTTCTCCAACTGATAATTGTGCAGAAAAATTACAAGTGAATACAGGTGTTCACCATCTGTCCATTTAGATGTCTTTTACTGTAAAACTGAATAATCAGGGTGTTTTTTTTAAAGCATAAGTGAAGAAAAATGGATGTTTTGAAAAAGACAAAATGAAAGTTAAAGTTTCTTTTTATATGGATGAAAACATTAGAACAAAAATACGAAGAGCTTCTATCTTGCAGGCTGTCATGGGCACGCTGGAATTTCAGCCAGGAGAAAGATACAAGTACATTACAGTTAACATCACTGATAATTCTATTCCTGAATTAGAAAAAACATTTGAAGTGGAGCTGTTGAACCCAGAGGGAGGAGGTAAGTCACTTTCTTCCATCACTTAGATGTATTTTCATTAACTCCATTTATTAGAGTCTTGTCTTTCTTAGTATTATTTTAATGTAATTTCTGAAAGTAAACAAAAACCACTCCTGCATTCCTCAAGCTGCTTTCTTATTTCTTAGGAAAAAAAAAAAAACCTACACAGTTTATTTATTAATTACTGTAAAAAAGCAGAAATGTAAAGGCAGTTGCTGTTTTTCACTTTATGTGGCAATGGTTGGTAATAATAATTAAAATAATATAGAAATTGTATTAGAAACTCATTGCATTTCAGAATTTTTGAATATTTATAAAATATTTAAAGTGTAGTGGTCAAAGTATTGAGGTGGTGGTTGTTTCTAAAAAAATTGCTTTTTTTTTTTTTCCATCCATCCGAGTGGAATCAGAGGAATTGCAATACATTGGCTCATAACCTGTTCAGCTGGGTTACAGTAATACTAGGCTGTGGGCTTTAAGAGGTTTGGGAATAACAGCCAAGCTGTAGCTGTCAGGCAGCTATTGGTAAGGACAAGAAAAAATGCTCCAAGGAATTATTGGGTTAAGGTGCTAGGACAACAAGCATCAGAGGTCTTCACAGTCCCTTAAATCAGCTTCTTCAATTGGAGAAAATTTTTAGAGGAGATTTGATATCTGGAGAACTAAATTATTGGAGACACCGAGAGTCATATATTGATTTTTTTTACTGGATGTTGTGGAGGTGTTGTGCACTATGGGGAGTTGTGTCGTATTACTTTGAATAAAACCAGCCGTCCGCTGTGATTCTGTCTGTCTATGGTATAGTGTGGCCTTAGTGATTCTTTAGGTAAAATTATTAGACTTACTGCGTGTTTTGTCTTTTTGGATGAATACTTGTTTTATTAAGAGAAATAAAATCTTATTTTTCAAATTGCTGTGTCAGAAAACTTAAAACAAAATTTAATAACCCAGGAAGTGGATATCCTCCTCTTTTTTGCCTTTCAAATACCACTCCAAGCACAAAGTTCAGTGTAAAGTCTCCACTAGTGAAGCTTTCTGCAGACCATCCCAACTTCCTGACATGTTCTCACCTTATGAGATGTTAGAATAAAGGGTCTGGGGAGCTTACTTCCATTATTTCAAATTTACATTTCTCTGTAACAAACCTCAGGAGTGAGAAACAGAAAATACAAGAAGTGGTTACAAAAAGGCAAAGAGAAGAAAGACAAAAAATGGGTGTAGGTGTTTTCTTTCTTCTGATCTCCTGATGCTATTTTCAATGCCATAAATTAATAAGTTTTAATCAGAGGTTCTGTACACTTCCGTAACTGTAGTTTATGCCTTCCTGGAATGCTTTTCTCTTTTTTTTTCTTGTTGTCCAGAATTGTTTAAATTACCCTCTGCTTACTCTGTGTTTATAAATGTATATATGTGTATATATGTGTGTGTCTGTCATCTAAAAGTCGCTGAGCTCTTTAGAAATGATGGCAGTGGTAGTGGTGATGGGAACGTGGATTTCTTCCTTCAAACTGCCTATCAACATGGTAAGCATTTTGGATTAACCTTAATTTCCTTATTGCTGGCTGTAATATCCCTCATAAATTATTCCATTGCCTTATTTGTAGATTCAGAAGATTCATTTAGGTGTATCATAGAATTCTGTCAAGATGTTCTTTACCCTGTTAAGGCAAATAGCTGTCAATGCTGACTGTAACACAGAAAGTAAAAGCTTCTCTGTCTTCAAAACTATATTGTTAAATGCAGTATTGTTAATCAGGATGTATGGGCTGCAAAATTAGTTTTGTTGACAGGCATCAATTTTTCTGGAGAACAAAGAGCAAAAACACTTTTTAAATTGAGGGCAATTGAAGAATTACCTGACTGTGTGCTTTGGTACTTGTTTCATTTCATTTCCAGTGAAATTAATTGTTACAGTTTTTTAAAGGAATGCTTTGGTATTTTTTTTTTAATTCAGTTTCTTTAAGTTTGTGTCTACGTCATGACATCCAGGGAAAAATAACCCTGAGAAAATGCAAAAAACGCAAAGCAAACCAAAACAAACAATCAAACAAAAATTTTATGGAAAAAACATGAAAGTTGAGGGAAAATTCTAATTATAGAATTTTATTTGATTTTAGCCTTATTGACCTGAACAAAATTGTTTTAGCACCCATTATATCATTACTCCACAGTGGCAGTCTGATTTTCTGACTTATTTCTATATTCAAAGGAGTTCAGTTTGTAACTACTGAGTGGTTTTACAACTTTTTGGGGCTTTGAGGGGAGTACTTCTTCCTCTTCTGTGTTTCCAGAAATTGTTTTCTTAAGTGCCAGGCTCTTTTTAAGCAGCAAGTTATTTTACCCAAGATGATAACTGTAGTGGTAGCACTTCCTGGATTTATTTATTTTTCTTTATTTTTATTCCAACTGCTGTTGTGATAGCACTTGCTTTTGTCCGATCTGTGGATCACTGTGTTTCATTGTATGACTGACCACCGCCCTAAATTTTGATTGATACTCATTAATTAAACCAAAGCAATTTTTCTTTCTGTTCCTCCCTTAAAATATTTAGCTTTTTATTTTGCTTTGGTATGTTGTTCCTCACAAGGGTTGCCAGGACTGCATTACTACAAGTCAGTGCTTTGTGCATATGGATAGTTATTGCCATCATTTTAAATTCATTAAAAAATAAAGGCTAAACAGCACAGATATGTACTTTATATAACAGTGTTCCTTAGATGATCTCTTTCATGTAAGAAATAATACTAGAAAAAAAAAATAACTTGCTGTTTATCTTGCTTCACAGCTTCTGCTCTGAATAATCTTTCTTGTATTCCCACAATAACTGATTTTAGAACTTGCACTTACAGCCAGCTTGGGAATTGCATCGCACATCATTGTGACTATTGAAGCTTCTGATGATGCTCATGGAGTGTTTGAGTTCAGTGAGGAGTCTCTCTCAGTGTACGGAACTGAGCCTGAAGATGGAGATAGCAATATTGTGCTGCAGGTTAGAAACTTCTGGGTCTCATACTGCTGTGCAGTCCTGTTCTTTTCTGTTTTTACAGAGCGTTCTGTTTACCCTTGGCCTACAAGGTTTTTAGCTAGATTTAACGTGCACATCTGTTTTGTCACTTCATACCTACATTCCTTTTGTGTATCTTTCAGCTTAAAGCTAAAATGATGTAATAATTATATCCATAGGTTTAAAATTAATTGTGTGTTTACATTTGAGATGATAAGAATATTTTAAATGAAGTGCCGAGGCACACCAAGTACAGCAAAGCTGAGATGATAATGATTAAACTGTTTTTTTTTTTTTTAACATTATTGCTAATTCTTTTGTCAACGATTTTGTGCAATATGTAATGGTGGAGCTCAACTACATGCAGTTTGTAGAAAGGGTGTCGTGGATGAAGTGGCCATTGGATGGCTTGGCCACAGTTACCATGAAGTGTTCAGGTTTAGGATCTGTTATGGTAGGGAGAAAGTTGCCAGTAAAACTTCAGCCTTTGATATGGGGAGAGCAGACTGCAGACTGCTTGAGGAACTACTTGGCAAGGTCCCCTGGGATACTGCTTTTATATGCCTTGGAGTCCATCAGTGCCAGTCAGTTTCTTAAGACTTCCTCTTAAGTGCACAGGAACAGGCAATTCCAAAATATTAGAAGTCAAGTAAGTTGGTCAGAAGGCTGGTTTGGCAGAGCAGGGATCTTCTTGAGTTTAGGTGGAAAAATAAAGTGTATGGCCACAAGAAGCAAGGTCTGGCTACTTAGGCGACCTGTGAAGATTATGTTTGCCATTGCAAAGAGAAGGTTTGTGTAACCAAACTCAATTAGAGTCGAAGCCAGCTAATACTGCGTGGGACAATAAAAGAGGCTTTTAAAAAGTATAATAACAGCAAAACATTGATGAGGATGGTCACCTCACAAATAAGGGCCTAAACATGGAGACACTGGTTATGGACTGGGTCCCCTGAAGCACTGAGTTGTGAGACTGAGCAATTATCAGCTCCCAGCCAACTCCAAGTTTATGTGGGGATTTTATGCATATAAATCTATGGTGCCTGATGGAATTCATCTCAGGCTACTTGAAGAGCTGGCTGATGTCAATGTGGGACTTCTCTCAATTAATTTTCATAGTTTTGGAAATCTGGAAAGGTCTCAGTTAACTGGATGTTGGCAAATGCTGTCCCAATCTTCAAGAAGGGCAAAACAGAAGACCCCACTAATTACAGGCATGTTAGTATCACTTTGGTGCCTGGTAAAATTCTCAAGAACGTTCTGGGAGTTGTTGAAAAATAGGTGAAAGAAGATGAAGTAATCGGTCAAAGTCAGCACAGGTTCACAAGGGAGATTCCTGCTTAAGACATTTATTATCCATTTACAACAAAGTTACTCATCTAGCTGAAAAAGGACAAGTCAGCTAATGTAATGAAAATTAGGAGGTGCTGTTGAATTACTGATTTTGAGAGGGTCCTTGCAGAGAGTCCGTGGCAAATTAGTGGGCTGAACAATACCAATTATATGAATTCTATGAAGAGGAGGTGCCAGAATCTGTAGCTGGGACAGGACAGCTCCGGCTGTGTGTACAGACTGAGAGCAGTCGCACAGAAAGGGAGCTGTGCACTCTGACTGACACAGAGTTGAATGTGAGGCACAGTGTGCCAATTATACCCTGGGGTACAGCAGTCCCAGCACTGCCACCAGGTGAGGGAGGGGCTGTGCCTTCTACTCTGTGCTTTGTGGCCTCGCCTCCAGCACTGTTTGCAGGGTGATGCCACAGTGAAAGAAGGGCATCAAGGTATTATTGAGCATGCAGAGGAGGGCTAAAAAGATGAGGAGGGGTCTGGAGGGCAAGGTTTGAAGGGCAGCTGAGGGTCGGGGAAAGGCATTGCACCAGAGGATGGTGGGCATGGAACAGGCTGCTCCGTGTTTGGAAAGCATTCTCAGACAAAGGATTTGAATGTGGTCCTCTGCGAAGGCAAGAGTTGTACTTGATGGTCCTTGTGAGTCCCTTCTGACTCAGGGTATTCTATGGTCCCATGACTTTGCTCCATACCATCTTTTCTTTCTTATGGCACCAAACAAACAAACAAACAAACATAAATCTCTGTATTTTCCACATAGATTGTGAGAACTCATGGGGCCCTGTCTGAAGTGACGCTGCACTGGGTCGTAGACTGTGATCTTACTGAAGATCTGATCTCTACATATGGAAACGTAACATTCAGTGTTGGCCAAGTGAGAGCAAACATCACAGTACAGGTTTCTCACGATGAAGTTCCTGAACTGGATAAGATGTTTTCAGTTTTGATCATCAACATTTCCAGTGGTCGTCTTGGAAATCATACTAATGCAACATTAACAGTTTTAGCTAATGATGATCCATATGGACTTTTCATCTTTTCTGAGAAAAACAGACCAATCAAAGTTGAGGAAGAAATGAAAAACATCTCCTTGACAATAGTAAGGCTTGGTGGTCTCTTTGGTACAGTAATGGTAACATACAGAACTCTAGGTGATGATGAGCAGTTGTCCGGTCTTCCACCTAATGTTGTTAGAGCAATACAAGGAAAGGATTATATTCCCATTGCTGGTTATACAGTCTTTGCTGCCAATGAAAGTGAGGCCACAATATCTTTGCCTATTTTGGATGATGATGATCCTGAGAGGTCAGAATCTATTTTTGTGGAGCTAAACAATACTGTTTTGATTGAAAAAGTTCAGGATCGGCCAAGTAAGTATCTTACAAATGTAAACTGAAAATTTTTAGTATTCAGGCTAATATTTAAGCTTTGTAGAATAACATGCAATAAATGAAATTACAGTAAACTTTTACCTCTACCTAACTCAGTATAGTTATATATTCTATGAATTGTATATGTTATTTTATATTCAGTGTGATAATTCCATGTTTACTGTCAGCATGTATTTCCTTTAACATTATATTTTGTCAGGTGTGGATAAGCATTTCTTTATCCCTATTGCATTTGCCTTATCCAAGGCCTTTTAGGCTAACTGTCTTACTGTATTGTTTTTATGCACTAGTAATCGTTCCCTTAATGTGATTTCTCTAAAGCACAGTGTTAGGAAATTTTTGCTGAAAGCCTAAAAAATCTTTTAAAATTTAGGTGGTGTAGAATCACAGGTGCATGCTGTTCTTCATTAGGATGTAGCATGTTTGCTTGATTTTTTATTCTGATAGTTCTGGTCATTACAGCCTGATTTATGCTTAAGAGCTTCTTTGACATGCCTCATTGGTTTCCCCCACACACATCCTCCCCAAGATTAATCATGATTTAAGGGAAACTTCACCAATAATTCTGCTGGGCACTGACAGGACACTTGTATTTCAAAATTCTGTTGTCCTATAGTCAAACAAATAAATAATTTTGGTAATAGCTCACCTCTTCCCTATGCCACAACAGGCTAAATTAAGTTAATAGAAATCAGGATCTTCTACCATAATACAATAAAAATACTGAAAGTGTCTTTGTTTTATTTTGTCAAAATTTAAAACGATTGCTTTGTTAAAGCTAGCAGTGGCTCATATGTCTACGAACATAGAACATAGCCACATATAGGAAACATTTCTGACTTGTTCTCACTAAGTTGTTTTTTGACATTTCAGTTGTAAATTCTCCTCGTCTTGGATCAACGAGTGAGACAATAGCTCATGTAATTATCAATGCCAATGATGATGCTTTTGGAACACTTCAGCTTTCAGCTTCAACTGTGCGAGTTGCTGAAAATTATGTTGGACCAATCATTAATGTGACCAGAACTGGGGGAATTTTTGCAGACGTTTCTGTGAAATTTAAAGCTATGCCAATAACTGCAACAGCAGGTGAGAAATCAGAACAGCAGAAATGCACATGGTGTGAAAGCAGAAAGGGCATTCTGTATGCTTTCACTGACCAAAGCAAAGACGTGCGTATCAAATGCAGTCTAATGAAACAGGTCAAAAAATAATGAAGTGAGGTATTTACTGACTGTGCTTAGGAGACAGGAATCCAAGCCCTATGGGACCATAGAACACATTTTTAAAAGCTCTAAGTCATCATTACTGAAGAATCTAGCAAGAGAAATAAGGAAAGGAAGTGGCTTTTCATTTCCTTAGTGGCTGCCCACATCATCAAATTGAAAAAAACAACATTCAAACAAACAAAATAAATACATAAATAAATAAATCCCATAATGGTATATGTAGGTACTTTATAGTCCTGCATATGTATTTAAACCCATCATGCATGGCACATATGAATTTATTGAAAGGCAAGTGAGAGCTGAGAACTCTGCTGTGAAACAGAAAAATCTAACCAAAACTCAAGAAAGTTTTTGCTTCTGAAGATAAGTGATAAAATTCTGCACTTGATACCTAAAACTGAGAAGTTACATGAAGAAAGGAGCAACCTTATGAACGACAAGCTCAGACATCTCCTAACTGGTAAAACACACTGTACTTCAGCAGTGCTCAAGGCTGAGTAGTATACCAGAATATATTTTCAATTGTGTTCTGAAGTTTAGCCATTATCTATCCTATCTTAGCTGTTAATCAGGCATTCTTAGAGAAAAGTGTGACTAAAATAAGGTCTGGAGGCACACTATTCCCCTTCAGTAAAATCTACTTTGACAAAAGTACTTCTGTTAAATTTTATCCCCTGGAATGCCAGACAGCTGTCAGAAATCAAAGACAGAACTATCTCAGTAGTGTGACCTTCTCAATGGAAGAGAATAATGGACTTCTTGTAATTGCCTTTTGAACTTACGGTTTAAACTGTTTTGGCCTGAGTTTTAGTTTAATCCATCTTGATATTTAGAAGGCATGAGGAAATGAAAAACACTGTGTTCCCTGGCTTTGAAGATAAAAGAATATTTGAACACAAGGGAACACGCGTCTAAGCAGAAAAGATCACTGATTATACTGTATACATTATAATGTATATATTACATACATTACTGACGGTAAATATTAGTGGTGCTCCATAATATATACATATATACATATATAAACATAATATGTTAATATTCTTCTGTGTTTTTATTGGTTTTGGTTTTTTGTTTTGTCTACAAATCTAGGAGAGGACTACAGTGTAGCCTCATCAGATGTTGTCTTACTAGAAGGAGAAACAAGTAAAGCTGTGCCAATTTATATAATTAATGATATAAATCCTGAAGTTGAGGAGTCCTTTTATGTTCAGCTCCTGAATCAAACAACAGGTGGAGCCTTGCTTGGATTGTTGACTAGAGCAATCATAATTATTGAGGCTTCTGATGACCCATTTGGATCTTTCGGTAAGTGAATCTCTCCTATTTTCTCTCTGCCGTTAATATTTTTACTACAGATTTTTGTCTCAGTGAAGACAAAGAGTCTGAATGAAGACAGTAAAAGATAAAGTAAAATCAACTTATAATGAAGCATATAATGAAGGAGTAATGGTGCTTTAATATAGCAAAATGGAAGGATTAGTCAGTTCATATATCAAGATTTTTTTCATAAGTGAAAGGAAAATGGATTTTGAAGTCTTCCAGTGGAGATGAGTAGGTTTTAAATTACTTGAA
The DNA here is from genome assembly GCA_023055505.1 of Callipepla californica brunnescens. Classification (NCBI taxonomy): domain Eukaryota; kingdom Metazoa; phylum Chordata; class Aves; order Galliformes; family Odontophoridae; genus Callipepla; species Callipepla californica. The sequence goes on along the minus strand of JALIRH010000168.1, from coordinate 344,875 downwards.
CAAAAAACAAACAACAAACAAAAAAACCCTTTTTATTTCTTCTAAGAGCTGAATTCCTGCAATAGCTGTAAGCCAAAGTCTACATGCCAATATTTGTTGAAATACTTCAGTCTCTTTGTTTTGCTAAACATTCGTACAAAGCAGTCTTTCATGCTAAAATTTTCTCACTGGAAATCATAACCAGTGGGTTTTTGAAATGGTCAGAAATATCTCATAACTTGCCTTGAACAATAGATGTGATGGAATAAACATCTGAGAAGAGAAATAAAGGCTTAATTTTCATGAAAATTTTCTCTGTAAATGAAATTATTAATTCTGAAAGTTTAGATTTTGTTTTAAACTTGATTCAAAGTGATCTGCCTTTATAATCAAGCAGAATAACTCTATATACAAATAAGGATTGTATTTTTCCTTTAAATATTATGACTAACGTAGCAACCTCTCTGTGCTGTACTTCAGTTTTTCAGATCACTGAATTCACTGTGGAGGAGCCTGAATTTGGATCAGTACCTGTACATCTGCCAGTAATCCGCAATGCGGGGACGCTTGGTAATGTGACTGTTCATTGGACTGCTACCATTGATGGACATCTTGCTCATGCTGACCTGCGGTTTGCCACAGGCAATATTACTTTTGCCCCTGGTGAAACCTTTCAGATGCTTCTGCTGGAAGTCCTTGCTGATGATGTTCCAGAAATAGAAGAAGTAAGTCAAGCAGTTATATTTTTCTTGAACAGTGTTTCATTTTTAAATTGTTACTGAAATACGTGAAATGGAAAACAAGGAGTGTTCTGGGAAGAAGATATAGGATATTGCTTTTGTACTCAGTATATTATTACTGTTAGAAATACCACAAATGGTTTAGCTGCGTTAATTGTTCTTCTTTTTTTCTTCTTGAGATTGTCCTTGTAGTATTAACTCAGGCCTCCAATGGTGGTGCTATTGGGTTAGATGGCACGGCAAAAATTACAATACCTGCCAATGATAATCCTTATGGCACAGTTTTCTTTCATCAATCCTTATATCGAGTCCAGGAGCCGCTAGAAAGAAGTTTGCTCGCAAACATAACAGTCAGGCGAAGGTTTGTACAATGTTTGCTTTACTTATAATTACTAATTTTCTTTTCTTTTTTTTTTTTTTTTGCTGTAATGTCAGATTTCATGCTTCTCTCATATAAATTTTTGCATCAGTATTTGCATCAGTTCTCCAGTCTGCCAGCTCAATACATTTTCAAGTACATCATTTCTGAAATAGATGTCTGCTTACTAGGAATGTACACAAGTTACTTAAATGTAATATATATTGAAATGTACGACATAAACTTTCTGTGTACAGTGTATGTGAAGATTCTTTTTATCCAGTAAATCATCAGATTATGTAGGCCTACTCAGTATCCTGCTCCTGTGATTTGAACTGAAGGAAAAGTAAGCCAACAATTGCAGAATGGAAATCAAAAAGAAAGAGAAAATGAGATTTATGTATGTGATCTTAGAGGAAAGATTACAAGGCTGCAGAGCACTGGCTTTTTTTTCATTGCTATTGAAGAGAACTAGCAAGTCCTGAGAGGACAGAGATAATTCCTAGAAAGAAATGTTTCCTAATATGCATCTGTAACAGAGCATTACCCAAATTATAAATAATCAATCCTGCCGTCCACAAAGCAAACAAACAGACAAACAAACAGTTATTTTGGTACTAGCTTCAAAGGAAATGCTTTTTAATCCATTACTTGGAGTTTTTCATCAATGCGGATGTAGCCAGTCAAATTTTTTCACTTCTATTCTTAACACAGAAACTATGATAGAGTATTAGACATACTTCATCAACTAACAAGAGTTTCTTTATTATAACATCTTCTAGTGAGGGAAGATTTGGTCAGCTGCAGATTTTCTACAGCACGTCTGATACTGACATCGTCGCTCTCGCTGTTGAGCAAGGTCAGGATATCCTGTCCTATTATGAGTCTCCTGTACAAGGAATTCCTGACCAGTCGTCCAAGACCAGAGTGAATGTATCAGCAGCAAGTGATCCAGTGTATGACTGTGCAACTCAGTGCCTAAAAGAACAAGCCTGTTCAGCCTTTACATTTTCTAGTGCCTCTGGAGTTCCTCTCTGCCTTTGGCTGACATCGGAGATCAGCCCTTTAACTAACACTTCAGGATTCTGGACCTACAGGAAAAACTTTACCAGTGCATTCACTCTCTTTAGCACACTAGCCATTGCTGGCAGTGATTACGAACCTGTTACAAGACAATGGGCCATAATGGAGGAAGGGGAAGAATTTGCAAATCTCACAGTTACCATACTGCCTGATGATGTGCCAGAACTGGATGAGGAATTCACTATAACGCTTTTGAAAGTCGAACTAATGAACATTTCAGCCAGCTTAAAAAATCAACCAACTATAGGACAGCCAAATACTTCCACAGTTATCATAATGATGAATGGAGATGCGTTTGGAGTATTTAAGATCTACAGTGTAAGTCCCAATGCATCAGAGAGAGGACTGTATATTGAAGTAGAGGAACGCCCTCAGACCGACGTGCAGCTAATGATCCACAGAACGGAAGGCAGCCTGGGACAAGTGACAGTGCAATGGCATGTAACTGGTGGAACTGCTACCCCAAACGTGGATTTTATAGGTGTTGGTGAGACTCTGGTGTTTGCTGAAGGTGAGACAAAGTTCTGCATTGATTTCTCTTCTATAAATCTTAACAAAAAGAGCCCAAGCAAATTCTTTGGATGTTTTTACAAGTAACGTCTTGTTCTTAGACTTTATCTCCTTGAATGCACAAGACGTGTGTGCAAAAGAGAATGGTTGTACATTAGTGTATAGGACTGTCTTTCAGAACACACACTGGTAGTGAAAAAAAATGAAAGCCATAAATATCTAAGAGTTTTGTTCAAGAGGTATTGTGCTGTGCTGCTTTATAAAGATTTCCTTTACATCACATAAGTAAGGAATAATAATGCTGAAGAGAGTTGCAGCAGCAAGGATGATGGGTTTTTTTGTCAGCCTTCGGTCAGAATGGTGCAGAATTTTCATGGCATCTATTTTAAATTCTGAGACATATTGTATAATGTAATAACATACTTGAAAATTTTATGATCAGGACAAACAAATCATTGGCAGACTTTACTTACCTAAAGTGATGTATTTATTGTTGTATTGCAATACATCATTATGTATGCATAATGTGATAAATTTAATAATGTATTCTATATTTTCAAAGCCTGTGTTGATGAAACAAATAGTTTGAAAACAATTTACGGAGCCCAGTAAGGATTATAGTGTGCTAGCTAGCTTGATAAATCATCTAAATGCAAAAGATGTTTTCTCTTTTTTTTCTGGCTGTGATTCTGAGGCTGACGTACAATTATTTGAGTGGTTAATGAGTTTGTAACTATTTTGAAAGACAGTATAACTGAAAAAATGTGTACCTCATGAATAGATAGTCTCAGAATCATAAACCACAGCTGGCTTCTGCATGTGGACTGAGCCAGAGCATTGTATTGTAAATTTTAATGGATATGTAGTGATTAGAGATAGATAGCGTTTACTACTTTTATTACTCTTCTTTGATATCTCAAAAGCAAGGAACTAACATACTATATTATATATATATATAACATCCATATTAATGCATGCCTGCACAGTAAATATATTTAAATTGAGTGTACACACTTGTGCATATAGTTTATTGGAGAACTTAGGAGCTTGGTAATTTAAAAATAATGTATTCTTAAAAAAGATTAACATTCTTCTAACTTAAATTTTAAATTCAGAAAATACGTAACACAAATGAAGAATTCTAGACATTAAGAAATAATTCCTATGTTGTTAATTTCTGTATAGTGTGATTGTATACTTAATGTGATAATTTTATTTGGCTGAAGTCACTGTTCAGAAATAGTTGAATGAAGCTTCGTAATGGTATTCAGTGAACTTCTAGCAAGATCAGTAAAGATGATTCATGCACTTCTGCTTTTTCCTCAAGAATAATTCATTTCAAAACGAGATCATTATCATTTTCCAAGGTGATATCCATGTGCACATGAATTCTTCTCTGTGCAGGTGAAACAAAAAAGATGGTTGTGCTGACCATTTTAGATGATCCAGAGCCAGAGGACGATGAAAGTATCAAAGTCAGCCTCATTCATACTGAAGGAGGGAGTCGGATTCTGCCCAGTTTTGACACTGTCACGGTGATTATTCTGGCAAGTGATAACGTGGCAGGGATTATAAGCTTCCATACAGCCTCAAGATCAGTTATTGGTCATGAAGGTGAGTCCTTAAGTGTTGACTATGCTCAGGTTGACGTCAGTTTCCATCTTTCATGCCTTCTGTTGAGAACAGCTCACAGTGATTGTTTCACTGAACAGAGAATGCCAGCAGACAGAATAATCACGTGCATGAATTAATTTGAATTTCACTCTTGCAAGGGTTTACAGAGTCACAAAGTGGTTAAGGTTGCAGACATATCAGGAGACCAGACGGCCCTCTGCTCCAGCAGAGGGACATCCAGAGTCGGGTGCCCAGTCCCAAGTCCAGGAGATCTCCAAGGAGGAGAAGCACAGCCTCTCTGGGCAGTCTGTGCCACTGCTCCATCACCTGCACAGCACAGAGGTGCTGCCTCGTGCTCAGAGGGAATGTCCTGTGCCCCACTTTGTGCACGTTGTCTCTGGTCCAGGCACTGGGCACCACTTCACAGACACTGGCTGCATCCTCTGTGTAGCTCCTCTTCAAGAATTTATGGAGACCGGTGAGATTCCCACAGAGCCTTTTCTTCTCCAGGCTGAGCATTTCCTGCTCTTTACAAAAGATGGTATTTTCTAGTAGCTTTTTTAACATTTAGAAATCGGTTAGGGCTCATATTTACATTTCTTGGGGTAGTAAGTACATATAATATCCCTATCTATTGTAAATAAGCATCTGTTCTCTGCTGTGAATGTTTTGCATAATATTACCTGTGTTTCCCAGTGGTCTATAATGTAGTGATACAACATGGAAATTTCACATGACCACAGTGAAAATATTTAATATTAGTTGCATAATAGATTGCAACTTTAAAACTGTGTTCTCTATATTTTACAAACATTTCTAAGAGGTTTGCTCTTTTTAATTAAAAAGCTTTGAGGGTTAAATGTTCAGTGTGCAAAATAGCATAGTATTCACTTTCTCTACATGAACCTGATCAGTCAATACTGATTAACTTTGAAGTTATAAGTAATTACTAACATTTTATGATTGTTTTCTAATACTGTTGATATTTGCAAGTTCAGACTCGCATAGGACTTAGAAATCATCTTTGGCATTTTTTCTTCATGCATTATATAACGTCATAGGACTGTAAAAATGTTAGGGTAGCAATTATTCATTCCCGGGGAGTCGTTTTAAAACGCTGTTTTTGTTCTGCCTGGTTCATACAGCACTTACAGACTGTTATTGCTTTGTTTATGCATGTTTTTTTGAACATTTGCATTTGAAGTTATTTATCTGCTCCAAGTTCCCTCCTATTTTTGTAGTTCTTTCCACGTGTGAAATAAAAATGAAAAAACTTAGAAGAAAAGGTCTGGATTTGGGTTTTTCTCTTCATTAGATTATAACAACTATGAAGCACTTAAAATGTGAATGTCTTTCAGAATGGTCATTTTAACTGTGTGATATTTGTTTTTGACTTCTCATTTTTACAACTGTTATATTGTAAAATGCAACCCAAATGGTTGCATCTTGTCCTTCGTTCCTAGGAGAACAACTGCAATTCCATATTGTCAGAACTGCCCCAGGACTTGGAAATGTTACAGTTGAGTGGAAGATTGTAGGGCATAATGTAAAGCAAAATTTTGAAACCTATTCTGGAATACTTTTTTTTGCTGAGGTAAGAACATAAGCAGTGTTTTTGTCTACATAAAAATACTTTAATTACAGCTGAGTGGAGAAAATAATGTGATTTTTTTTTTAACAATATTTGTTTCTTTATCTGATTATTTACTTGCTCTCTTACTCTTAGACTTCCAAGATGGAGGGAGCTTCTAATTCTTGATGCTTTAACTTAACATTTCTTGAAGATATTGTTAGAAACATGCCATAATGATGTTAGTTGTGTTTTATATCTATACATTACACAACTTACATGTACGCAATAATGACAATTCAATTTAATATTAAATAGGGAATGTTGAATACAACACTGTATGTTCACTTGCTGGATGACCATATTCCTGAAGAAAAAGAAGAATACCAAATCATCTTACACAACATCAGAACAGAAGGTACTGCAGAACTATGCCTGATATATCTTTAAAACAGCGTTTAAAAATATAACATTTTCATGTTTATTAATTCATTTTGAAGGTGTAGGACTAAACAAACTCCAAATGGTGCAAAGTGTGGAAAGTTCATTAGCATTTTATTTTTAAAAGCTTGATTTACATATATGCACACTACTTCTATGTGCATGAGTGTAAACCCCATAGTATTGCTACAGGTAATGCTCAAGTTTTTTAGTCCTGATTTAACTCCACCTATTCATTTCGTTGGTCAGTTACTTTCCTTTAACTTAATGCAAACTTGTGTTTACTGATGCATTAAGTTACCATGAAATACATAGATATTTTTATCTTTTAAAACCATCTTGTTGGCTTACTGATCTGTCTCTGAATTTAATGTGGTCAGAATATTTTATTCTTGCCATCCCAAGTACAGTGAGAAATGAAGCCTGAAACTCCCTCTCTTCTATAAAATCCTCCATCGAGCTGAAGTTAATGTCCACTAATTTGGTATGGGTAGTATTGCCACTAGGTGACTTACTGCCTTCCTGGAGTCATGTGTTGACCCTTGTAAACAATCAGGATTATCATGGTTATTCATCGAGGCAGTACTTGGCAAAGGGAGTAATTTTTTTAATTGTGAAGTAGAATATAGTTTCAAGCTTTCAAGGTTTCCCAGTAAGTCCTGGGAAAATTTTCCTTTCAAAATAAAGCATCCTTAGTGAAGTTGATAGTACTGGTTTATTAAGTTTCCTAATTACTAAATACATTGTTGTGACTTTATACTTGGTATGCATACAATTTCTGATAAGACTGTATATTCCTGTATTTGTTATAGAAGTAAATATATGTGCATATATAGGTCTGACACCATCCATAAGCTTCAATGATCTTTGTTTTTATTATATTTGGATAGCTGTTGGCTGCCATTTGAATGTAAAATCAGTACTAGTAAAAGCAAAACAAAATTCTTAACACTTTATTCACTGCAGTCCATCGATTCTCTTGCAGGAGTTTCTCCTACAGGTGCTGCTGCTTTGGATAATCAAGGATATGAAGCTGTTCTAACAGTCGAAGCTAGTGATGAACCACATGGAGTTCTGAATTTTGCTTCCACATCAAGAGTAGTTCTAAGTCCAGAAGAAAACAAAACAGTCCAGCTTTTTATTAACAGAGAATTTGGATCCCTAGGTCTGTGTAATAATTCTAAGAGAATGGAAGTTTTGCTTTGATACTCATTTGGCAATTAGAAATCACGATAATGAGACTGTAAAGCTGGGAAAAGTCTTGGATACAGTTAATAAGTTCAGAATGTCTAAGCTTCTTAATGTGTGCTTGGAAACTAAGTACTAACTAAAACCAGAGCCATAACCCTCATCTATACAGCAAAGAATCTGAAATCTGTGGCATACACCAGGGTCTCCTACTAAATCAAATAGCTTTTATTTATTTATTTATTCATTAAATAGGACTGTTTTTTCCCTTATATCTTATTTCATACAGAGGAGCTTTTATTTTCATATGCTGTTCAACTCTTTTAATGTTTACTACTTGATTTACCCTGCTAGAGATGACTTTATTCTAAAAATGTTCAACTCTTCTGTTTGGTAATATTTATGTTTGTCCCCTGATTTATTTTGTTTGTTTCCTTGTTTGTTTGTTGAAGTCAATCTGACTGGAAAACAAGGTAGATTTATTAAGCTGTGTTTCTGAGTACTATCTTTAGAGCTTTTCTTTGGTAACAGCATTCCTGAACGGTGTCTTTGGCACTGATGTTAATAATATATGAGATATCTCATTTAGTAGCACTTCAGCAATATTTATGTCTGCAAAACTTCAAACATGTCTGAATATAATTCTTCCTGATGAATTTTGGAGTTTTGTTGGACATGCCAGCAAAAGCCAGATTGAAAGCACATTTATATACTAACATAAGTCCTTTAGTTTGAGTGTACTTTGGATTGCTCTTCTAATCCTTCTGTTTTGCAGTTAATCTGTTTACGTTTTGGATAAGAAATTGATCTCTTGTCTTTATCAGTTCCAATGAGCATTATATAAGGATTGAAAAATTTTTTTTTTTCCTCACAAATTAAACAGGTACTATCAATATTACATATGCCACAGTTACAGGAATGCTCTCTGTAAGTAATCAGACAGAACCGACCTTGGCTGAACCGGGAGATGATTATATACCTGCCTCTGGTTCGCTGATTTTAGAAGAAGGAGAAACTTCAGCCGCCATAAATATTACTATTTTAGAGGTAAGCTCTACACTTTTTCATTCTGTACTTCAACAGAGGAATATTTTGGAAACTAAAGCTTGGAGTCTATATATTACTAGAAGCTATGTATTAATTTCATTGCATTTAGAAAGATGGTTTCAGTCTTAATAGTAAGAACGCAGGAGAGCAAATAGTCACAGAAAGCAGCTGCACCTCTGCATAAATGAAATAAAGCTATCTCATTAAAGCTTTACTAAATATCTGTTATTATCTATTAGTATCTAGAACTATCTAGGTAATTATCTATTACTATCTAGTGAGTTTTTTGCTGGAGAGAGGCTTTTACTTTCTCAGTGTTCAAGATTCACGCCTCTAACATTGGGCAGTAATTTATTTGCAAGAATAGTTAAGGGTCACAAAGGATCTTTTAATGAAATTCAGTGCTTCGCTTCACGATTCTTTTGCAAGAATCAGTTTTACACCCAATACATTTCTTTTTCCAGGAAAATAGAATAATACATGTATTTTTTTGCCACTGTAATTTTAGAGAGTTCAAGTGTGTTGTTTTTCTGTTAACTCAGATTTCTTAAAGAAAAATGAAAAGAGCACATACTGTATTTGTGTTTTGCAGGATGACATACCAGAAGTGCAAGAATTCTTCTTGGTTAATTTAACTTCAGTGGAACTCATCATGAACCAGTCAATTTTATCCCCACCTAGGCTGGGTAAAACATCTTACATAAAATTGTATTTTTTCCTTTATTATGGCTCATATGATTTCAGAAAATTATCATTACTTCACTTACCTACCAACTCTGACAACATAAGATGTGGTAATCTTAATGAAACGTTATAGAATGTAAAATATATTCATTGCTGTACTTATTTCCTTCATAACCTGTAGGGAAAATATGAAGTAATTTTCATAGAGGAGTTACTGATGATTAGTTTGAAAGCAAAATTACCTGAAAAGCTTCATGTCACTGTCTTTATCTGATTTTTATTTACAAAGTACATAGCAAAAATGTCAAAAAAATTACTTAATTTGGATAATCTGTTCACTCCTTTAGAAATCTCTTTTAGGGATTCTTTTGTCCTGTTTACTTTTAGGAACCATGTCCTATGGTTTTCTTACTCTTTCAGTGATCTTCATATGCCACTTATTTCTTCATTCTTCTGCTTCTGAATTCAGTGAATATATGTTATTGACTTAAGGACAGTTGGACTATCCTATGATATTTGTACTCTTTCAGACATCTTCTTTGACTCTTTTCCTTTTTCCTTGCATGCTAATAGAAGTGACTGAGTTAATTCGTTACAGATTGAAAGGTAACTTTCAAAACCTGTAGCCGTTGTGTAGACACTGAGCTCTGATTAGTTGAGTCTAAAATGTAAAAGGAACAGAAGGGTAGGAAGAGGATGATCAAGGGAAGGTTGGGATGCCAGATATAGAATAAGAATGTTCTGATGTTCATGGCTAACTATTACAGATCCCAGGTGAACAGATCTACCATCAAAGTGATAAGACAAAATGTGCGTTAGGAGTCATGCAGAAATGCCTGTAATTGCTAGCACTGCCTCAGGACTTCTTCAGCTCAATAATACTTCTGTAGTCATTGTAGAGCTATCACTCATCTTGATCTCTGCCTTGTACTGACAGGTTTATATTCATGGCAGTGATTTACTTTTATTGTTTTATCTGAATTGATAAAAATATTTCCTATGGTTCTAAATATAGTATATTTCCTGCAGACTCAATGAAGGCAGGTTGATTTAAGAAAGTAAGTTATAATTTATAAAAAGTGAGTTGAAATAGATTAAATTAGTCACGTGGTTCTGTTATCTGAACAAATTAAGGCTGTATTTTTTGCAGAATAATCAAGTTCTGACTATCAAATTCTTGAAGCTAGTGGACATTAACCTATTATTCAGTGTTTTCACACTGTCATACATTCAGTTATTATGTCGTGGTTATTGTAAATACATATATGTCTTTATGAAGCAATAGAATGTTACAGTATGTAAATAAAGAAACAAATAAATTAATAATTATTATTTGCTTGTGTGTGAGGTGTGTGCCATTAAGGTGTATAACGAGGTAGTGAAGAATGAATGGGAAATGAAATACTGGGTCATTTATCTTACTCAATTACTCTCTCATATTTAGAATAGCACAGTCTGCAAAGTATTGAATCTAATCATAATAAATGCTTACAATGAAGACAAATTAAGACTCCGTGACAGATCTATCTTTTAGTATTTTCAAGTGTTTATGTTTCATGTTTGCTTTCTGTAGTCATTTTTTTTTTAATATGCATTGTTAAATATTACAGTTGTAATTCAAGCCAAGATATTCCATATCCTATTTGCTCCTCCACATTTTAGAAGTCATTATGAAATCGGTAGAGGTTGAAAAAACACTTCTGTTAGTTCCTGAAAATATTGAAACTTGACTTTATTGTTCTTTCATTGTAGTCATTCTGTTTTGCCTTTTAGATGTGGAAGGTTTAGCATCTCAAATTATTATTGACGCTAATGATGGAGTAAGAGGAGTAATTGAATGGGAAGGTACCAAGTAAGTTTTATCTTCCTTGAGAGCTCACTGACCCTGTTAGTGTTAAGAGCTGCCCATTTTCTTTGTAACTTTACAGTGAAACTCATGTTAAAGACAGTGTCATATCTTTAAGATGGCAAAACATCATTCAGTTCATTAGAAATACAGTAGATTTCCATGCTGCAAGTAAACATTTACTGTATGCTCAGGATTCTTTTGCAGCTTACCTACTTCAACTGTTGTCCTTTAATATTGAGAATATTTGCCTGTGTTAGTTGTTCCAGCTTCTCTGTTCATGTAAGGCATACGTTCTTGACCTCGCAGATCTTTTTATCAGACTGATTTCTAGAAGCTGGAAAGAATGCATGCATGAACATGAACTGTGTATGGATAGACTTCCTTAAACTCTCACATAATTATCAGTAAAAAGCACAATGTTCTGTGGCTTAATTCGGTTTAGATAATAAAGAAAGGTGAAAAGGTTATATTAGGCAACTATAATATAGGGAATTGTTTAGAATCTAGTTCAAAAGAACACAGTGAATACTGAGACCTTTTAATGCTTTCTATTTTAGTTTTAAAGTTAATGAATCTCATGGGAATCTGACAATAATGGCTTGCCGAAACAGAGGATCATATGGCAATGTATCTGTGTTTTTTTATGCCCAAAATTTGGAGGCCCAGATGGGTTTGGATTTTTACGTGACCTCAAGGGTAAGCAGTAATCTCCAAACCAAGTAATTTCCATTACTACAGCTTTCTTCAAAGAATATCTACTGAAATATTCTGCAGAATGATTTGTTGTGCAGCTAGATATTTCAAGTTGTTTCAATTACTTTGAACAAACGGAAATAAAATGCTCTCACAGTGTCTTTATTTTTTAATAAACTTTTTTTTCAGCATAAGCACAGTGTCAACTTCTCAAATTTAATTTTGTTTAGATGTGAAAGCTTTTCCATATATGATTTTTTTACAACTGACATTTCAAAGTAAACTACTCTTGTTTGTCCTAGTTTTGTAATGTGCTGTAGTTCTATGTTTCAGTCTGTTCACAAGGGACATGGGGTGGATGGCTTTTCACATGCCTCCTCTTTGTTTACATATAATAGAATTCCATTCACCATATTTGAAAAATTATGTGTGGTATTACCTGATGTAAGTATTCAATGCTTTGTGTGTTTCAATGATAGACTCTTTTTTTTGCTGATGGAGAAAGGCGTAAGTCTATTGATGTCATGATTTTTGATGATGAGACTCCTGAAGGTGACGAGAAGTTCCAGTTAATCTTAACAAATCCCTCTCTGGGGCTGGAATTAGGGGAGAACACAACAGGTAAAACTTAGTTTCAATGTTCTCATTCTTTGGAATTTTACAGCAATCATTTTAGTTTCATATTTCTCAATAATCCTTTTCACATAACACCATTGCCCTACTATAGTGAATATATGCCTCTGGAATGTTTAACTTCCTAATGAAATTTGGGAAATTAATGTTTTATGTAAAATAAGGTAACAGAAAGCAAGAGACAGCCTCAATAAAAAGAGACCTTTTTAGATTTTTATAATCCTTTTCTAGGAGGGGCTATATGTACAGGCATCTTCCTTGTTAAAGTGAAATGGTTGCTTATTCCCTTCAGGTGATATGGACATACAGGGATTATGTGCACATTAAAGGCAGAATGCATGTAATGGAAGGTTTGGGTCTATATTATACGTTATTTTAGCATATATCTGTAATTATCTTTTATTGTGCTAATTAAAACATATTTTCATTGTTTATTTCTCAAAAGCTACAGTCACTATACTTGCCAATGACGATGGCCATGGAGTTTTGTCATTCAATAACAGTGATCACTTCTTCTTGAGAGAGCAAACAGCTATCCATTTGATGGAAAGTGTTGCAGTGTTGACCATTATTAGGGAACCTCCTCAGGGAATATTTGGCACTGTGACTGTTCAATATCTTGTAAGTGAAATTAATTCCTCAGAGCCATCAGTGGATTTGACCCCTTCTCAAGGATACATTGTACTGGAAGAGGGAGTCAGAGTGAAGGTAATATGCTAGTTATTACTAAAAAAATAAAGCAGCCTTTTTTGAATTTGTTGGGAAGATTTTAAAAGTATCTGAATTTTGTCTTCTTTTTTTTTCCTTCATTCACAAAGGACACTAATGCACAAACTGATACTAATTTTTTGTCATTGTCTTAATTTTCATGCTCTTCCACATAAATGGGTTCATTTTTAGATATTTCTTCTTAAATTAGTCGCTAAATATAATTTATCATGAAAGCAAATAGGAATATAAAGCACTGTAAATTCTGTATTATTTCCAAATGCATAATTACTATTGTTTTTATTTTATATAACAAAGATATATCTGCCTCTGTAGTTTATTCTTGTTCAGGTAATCTGAAGGATGAGCCTCAAATTAAAGTGAAACATCTATCTTTCTCTGGATTGTTCTATGTTAATTTGTGGTTGCCTTGGTGAAGGAGAAAGGAAGAAGCTTTGAGAGGAAAGAATAGTTCCAGTATCCCTTTATTCTTTCCTTTTTTCTCCCTTTTCCGAGCACCAGTTCAAGGATTTTCCTGTTTCCCTACAGACAATATAGTTTCCAACTAAACTGAATTAAAACTATCTTAGTTTTACACTCATGGTGTATGGTGTATGGTGGCTGTGAACTTCCAAGAAATGTGTGGAATAAATGGACCAAAAAAAAAAAAAAAAAAAACAAAAAGGAAAGAAGAATCAAAATTTAAAATAGAATTTTAGAGTGTTGTAGGATTTGAAGAGAGAAAAGAGAAGGAAAAAAAAGAGTGGATTTGTTCATCTTAGAGTTGTAGCAGTGGAAGCCACCAGAAAGATGACTTTAAAACCTCAGCCTAATCAGTCCTTACCTCACTCTTGTCCTGTCCAGATTTATGAACTAGTATTCTCTTGTGTGCTATCCAGAGGCTTGCAGTGAGAGAAAAGAAAGGTGTCACTTTCTGTTAGAATTGCGTCCTCAGCTGTCATGTCTCAATAACATTGTATACTTGGTTTTTGTTGTCAGACGCTGCATATTTCTGCAATACTAGATGAAGAACCAGAAATGGATGAGCACTTTATTGTCACCCTGTTCAACCCGACTGGAGGAGCCAGATTAGGCACAAGAGTGGAAACTATGATTACTGTTTTACAGAACCAGGCTCCTCTAGGGCTTTTCAGCATCTATCCAGTTTCCAATAGGTACTGTAAACTGATCAAGTTTAAAGGAGGTAATTTTTTATATTCAAAAGAGAGGATATTTCTTTGGAATTTTATTTTTTATTAGTTCTACTAAAGAATCTCAGCAACCTAATTTGGAAGCATTTGTAACTTTGAAAGGTCAAATATGATTGCTGCTAAACAAAAGGGAAATACTTAAAAGGGCTGTTCATAATCAGATATATTTTTTTCATATATTGATACTTCACTAGTGCCTATATGTTCCACTCTTGTCAACTAGTAGCCATATTAAGAGCCCCCAGATGTCAAACAAGTACCCAGGAAATCATGCATTTTGTACTTCATATACATTTTTTTGCCTTGTAAAACACAATTTTACAGAAGGATGTTTTTCAGAAGCAAATGATCCACATGAAATGACATTTAAAAAAATCATTTAGCTTGAACCATGCAGAAAGTATGTTAAATTACAGAGTAGTGAAAGATCTTGTAATACTGTCTGTGATTTTGCCAAAGCATTAGGGTAAGAAAACTTGGGCAGTCCTAACTAATGTAGCTACCACTCCATCAGATAATGAAATCAGTTTATTTCTGCAGCTGGAATTATACTGTAAAAATCTTATTTTGAAATATATTATATAAAATAATTCATTTTTTCTTTTTTTTATTGTTTTATGAATGTCATATTTAGGACAAATTTCCTTATAATTGAAGAAGCCAACACTACAGTTTATTTGAAAGTTTCACGGACTAATGGGCTCAACACATCTGTGAGCATTGAGTGGGAGACACTGTCAAACACTGCATTTGGCATGAGTACGTTTAGTTTATTGAGAATGTCTTTTGATTTTGTCAAAATCGTTAATAAGAGGCAGACCAAACACATACTGGAATATATATTCATTCATTCAGGCTTGATTAAATGATATTTTTTTGAGTATGTGAAGATTCATTAGCTGAAGTAGCTTAGCTGCTTAAGAGTCACCTTGTCATCAGCCTCTTCTGCCAGCGTTTCAGTAACATCCGTTGCTATTTTTGCTGATAATACAAACGTTGCTTTCGCTACTCTTTTAAAAATATGCATATATTTTTCTTAACTACTTGTAATTCTTGATTTTTTTTTTAGTATAAATGACGTGCTTTACATACGTCTGACATAATACTGCTTTGAAAAAAGGCTATGACATGCATTTCTGTCTTATCTTCCAGTGTGTCTACTGTGATGCATCTGTGGGAGGCTATCATTTAATGGCTGCTTCGATCTCGTCCAGATTAGCTCTTACACTGAAGGAAGGTATCCTTCCGTCTCTGCCCTCCTAAACAGAGTTTTCTTTTACTGTGTTGCAGGGGGTGATATCAGTGTCCTGTCTGTTGTGCAAAGTTTTGTGGACGAGTCAGTGTCTGGTTGGTGTTTCTTTACCTCAGGAGAAATCTTGTATGGTGTTCTGTTGCGTGCGCCTCCGGCTATGTTTTCTACTGTCTACCAGTGGAAGGGAATATTTATTCCTGTTGAGGTAAATGTTTGTTTCCAAACACTTTGGGGCCTGATGCCAGTTAATAAGGAATTTAAGTCATAATCTGACTTTTTAAAATTCCTCTCGCAGAATTTCACTATGTGGAATCCCAAAAGCTGCATGTCTTTCCAAATCGGTGGGTATTCCTACCTTGTGATCAGCCATGGAGGAGCTGGACAGGGAGCTTCCGACAACAGTGTGTATACATTCATGCCTGGACACAGATTGTTGTGGGTAAATCTATTTTACTTACAAAATCATAAAATAATGTAGATTGGCTAGAACCCTAGGGATGAGTACAGACATATTTAGCAAAAAAAGAGCATTCTGTGTGCTAAAATATTTTGGGATTTCTGAAATACCAAATGACTTTAGTAAGTATATTTGTATATTCACGTATACAAATAAACAATCACCCTTTTTTGTCATGTTTCCTGCGCAGATACAGACTCTGTCTATTCTGGATACCAGACATGTGAAACATTTTGCTGTGGAGGAGGAAGACTATTTGATTATTGCGAGCCACACAACTAACTCCAGTTCCATCCAGGTTTGAATATTCTTCAGTTTTCTCTGACTCAGACGTGAGTAGTTTAGTTGTAGAAATGAAAGAATAATGGTAAATCTATAAGGCTACATTTCAAAGTACTTACTTCTGATTCTGTTATAAATTTCTAAGTAAAATCACAGGCTTGTTTTTGTGTATGAATGTTTGTCATGAACACATAATTTACATCTGTTTTGTTTTCACTGCTAGTGTTATTTCATTTTTTAAAAATATAGTACATACACAGCAAAGAACAAAAATATGTTAAGAACATAAACCTATTTCTCTGGAGAGCAGGCTCAGCTGCTTGCAGTAAGGTAGTTACCAGCCACTTAACAGTGGACTTCAGTCTTAATATACGGTCCACCTTAGAGAGTAGGAATTTAGTTCACTGTAAATCTTTGCAATTTTTTTGGTATGTCATTTACTTTCTTTTCTCTCAGTGCTAATCAAGAATATATAAAGAAAAATTTTCATATTTCCACAGATTTTCCAGTGGAATAAAAACACATTTCTGCTGCATCATCAACTTCCACTTTATGGAGTTCTGAACGTAGTCTTGTTTCCTAGGGGAGGCTTTATGTATATGTTAGTTTCTTTATCAAATGCCAGCCAAAACATGCTCATGTACCAGTGGTTGAATAATGAGTTTAGGAAACTTCATGAAGTACCAGAAAAAGAAGTAAAACATATGGAGTCCTGGATTTCTGGATCTGATATCTATTTAATTACTGCAAAAGGTATTCAGTGGAAAACAACAAAAGAGTTTGCTAAGTATGTGACAGTTTGTTTGATAGCAAAGGAATTGGTGGTAAAGGAGCTCAGGTAGGGATTGAATTATTACTGGGGGGGTGACAATCCTCAAAAAGAACCCTGATAAATATTTTATCAAAATAATCTGCTTTTTCTCTGAGAAAGTAAAAGCATTGTGTTTGTTTTCAAATACTTATGAGACAAATGTTTTGCCAAGAGCAAGGGGGATAATAACTACTCATCTACCTGCTGATCACAGATATCACTGGTCAGCAAAGAACATAGTTATTTTTTTTCAAGTATGGTATTTTAGATCTTTTGTCCCTGTGGCTAAGGTGTTTATGTTGCAGCTCACACTTTTCTTTGCAATAGGCTGTTGTCAGATTTCAGTTGTAGTGTTCATACATATTAATACTTACACTAAAGCCATTAAATGATATCAGTGAGTAAAATATCACATGGGCATCACTGATACTATGGAGTTATGCACCAAATAAAAAGAAAAAATAATCTGTCTCACTTTGTAATTAAAACTACCAAACACTGGCTTATGAAGGGCCACTAGTGTGTGAGTTAACTAACAGGTAGCAAATTGTGTGAGCTTTGTTATTTTGATTCTTTTTAGAATCTGGATATTCTTCAGAAATTTTTATCTGGGAGACAGGGCAGCCTACTTTTAGACACTTTCAGTCTCTTCCAGTGCCTGATGTCAGAAACATCCATGTCTTCATGCCCCCTTCAGGTTTAGGTAAGACTTAAATGAAAATATTTCTTCAAATCCTAGTTTATAATGCTAGAACTGTAGAAATAGATGTGCTTTTTATTTATTTATTTATTTATTTATTTATCAAACCATAGCAGTAAGTATAAACAGTGATCTACAAAGAATATTTCAGATGCTATAAAATGATCTTTTGAATATATGAAACACTTAAATTATTTCTTTATCTTCTTTGCTCCATGTAGTTCACATCCTGCTAGCTGCTAAAGATATAACAGCACTGTATTCTTGGAACTCAGAAGCAAACTGGTTCTCTTTAATACTAGAAGCCCCATATGTGGATCATATCACATCAGTTATTGCAAGGTCTTTGAACTCCAGCAAGAGCTTGATTGTTTTGTCCACGGAATCCAACTCACAGATTTATGAAATGACCACTGTTTCCAACCAATCAGATTTTATACCCAGGTAAGTTTTTTTGTTTTATATAACTTGTCTCACAACTCCTGCATTTCTTTTCCTGTGGTTATGGTATAGAGTGTTATATGTTTCTACGTGTGGTGAGCTTATTTTATTAACATTGAAGAGAATTTTTCACTGTTTAACATAACCTGAAGTCAGACAGCCTCACCTCTGATTTTAAAACACAAGACAAGAAAGAGTTCCTGTCATGACTTTGTTTTTTTTTAAAGCTTAAATCCTAAACAGATAGATTAATTTGCATTCAAAATTATTTTCAGTTGCTTTATGATCTAATGTTCTTTTGTTAGAGAAAATACCCTTTTAACCCAAAAGACTTCAAAGGAATATAAAAAATAATTGCATTTCAAAAATGCTCCGTAAATTTACAACAGTG
This sequence comes from Callipepla californica brunnescens, assembly GCA_023055505.1. Classification (NCBI taxonomy): domain Eukaryota; kingdom Metazoa; phylum Chordata; class Aves; order Galliformes; family Odontophoridae; genus Callipepla; species Callipepla californica. The sequence continues at coordinate 326,233 of JALIRH010000168.1, read as the reverse complement.
CTTTCAGAGATAATTAATTGGCTGTTCTAAATTTATAATTTTTGTATGCACATGTTTTTGTGCTAGTTCAGGTGAATTGATATTTGATCCTGGGGACATGGAAGTTGTGATAGCTGTCAATATCCTTGATGACATTATCCCAGAAGAGGAGGAATGCTTCAGAGTGTGGCTGAAAAACCCTAAAGGAGGTGCAGAGATTGGTGCTCATGGTTTTGTTAACATTATTATTCCTTCTAATGACAATGCCTATGGAGTCATTGCATTTGCTCAGGTAAAAATTCTAAGGTAAATCATTAAAATATGTATATATAATTATTTCTGAATAACTGAACACAAACATACTGGAACTGTCAAATTCAGAATGGTTTTCAGAATTTTTTTCTAATGCCATCTAGTAATCTGCTTTTTAACATCTAGTTAGCATTGCTACGTGATTATGTAGAACGCTAGGTGACAGGATGCAAGTTTCACAGTCTTTATTCTGAGAATTTCTGATCCCCTTGTGTTAGATTGACATGTCAGTTTATCAACTTGGTTTTGCAACAAATTAAAAATTCAATTTTTGGATGTCTGTCAACAGTTTACCAGGCCAAACCATCTGAAAATCATAAAACCATGACATTGTCATATTATTTGATGGTCGCTGGTTGCTGCTTATTTTATTATTCAAGTGAATTCAGTAAACAAAGAGTTTACTGAAGAGCTTTTGTCTTGCTCCTCTTAAAGGAGGTTCTCTTATATAGGTAGACCCGATGGTGAGTTTAAGACACAGTGGGTCAAACATTTGCCTGACTGGTTTATTACAAATCCTAGTTGATTAGGGAGACAGGCAAGAGAAGACAGGCAATAGAAAAGAGAGGAAACCCAGGTTTTCCATGTTGCTCCTAGTTTTTCCGTTGGTCTCAGGAACTCATCCAGTCACCATGGGGGATGGGAGAAAGGCAGGAAGCTTTGCAGCAAGCAGGACATGGGAGGGTTTCTTTCCTAAGAGGTTTTTTTCCTCTCAATGGATTCCTCCATTAAAGGTTTCTTTTCTTTGGGGGTTCTTCTCCAAAGTCCTTAGTTTAGTGGGGGCATTTTATCCCTCGCTTATCAGGTTTTTTTTCTTCTTTTCTCTCTGTTAGTGTGACCCACATGGTCCAACAAATAAGCCAGCAGGGAGTGGTGCCCTTGTTGACATGCACAAGCATTGTCACCTTATGTGGTGGTCAGCTCCTTCAAGCTGCACCCCTGAAAAAGACAGCTAGTCCTCTTCTGCTTTTGTTCATGAGCGCTGTGGCATGGTGACACTCACCACTCGTCCCCATAGATGCTTCACCACTGTCAGTTAGTGTCCCAAAAGGGGCTCACAAAGTGAGCTTTGAGCCAAAAAAAAAGAAAAGATGGGGTTCAGAAAACCTTCCTTCTTTCTCTGCCTTTTCCCCTAAAAAATACACTGATTGGGTTATGTTGTGAGGTGAGTCAGTCTGCCAGACAAAATGAATTCTTCGGAGAAAATGGCAGGTGGGAGGTAGTATTTGGAGGGGTTAGTTCTTAAATCAGCAAATGCTGTAGAGGACAACCAGACAGGGATACACTCAGCACGTGCTGAAGATGTGAAAGACAGAAGAGTCATCACTGAATTGAAGTGTTGTGTATGGACTTGAGTGAGGTAGACAAATAACACAAAAATAACAGCACTAAATATAAAACTCTTTTGTATTTCCACTTCTTTTTCTTACTTCATATGGTTCAAACATAAAATACTGCACTCAGAAAATAAATTCAGACTGGTCTTTTTTGCTTTAGGTTTCTTTTTTTTGCTAAGGTTAAAGAGGCCTAACATCCATGAAACCTACCTTGATAGGTCATACATATTAATCGATTATATTTGTTTACTTAATGATATACAAGTTTATTGATGCTTG